>PVHP010014905.1:0-38341 GCA_004024765.1 Zapus hudsonius
TGAGAGAGAGAAAGAGAGCACCAGAGCCACCACTTTGTGGGTCTGGCATATGTGGGTCCTGGGGAATTGAACTTGGGGCCTTAGGCACTGGAGGCAAGTGCCTTAACTGCTGAGCCATCTCTCCAGCCCCATATATGTAACTTTTAAAAAACTTTTTTTGTTGATTTTGTTTTTTTGAAATAGCATCTGGCTCTAGCCCAGGCTGACTTGGAATTTACTATGTAGTCTCTGGGTGTCCTCAAACTCACAGTGATCCTCCTACCTCTGCCTACCGAGTGCTGGGATTAAAGGCATGTACCACCATGCCTGGCTCCTTAAAAAAACTTTTTACTGAAAATTTTCGTAACTGAACATAATGTCTTTTGATCATAATTCCCTTGCTTTACTTTCTGGTGCCCTCCCTCCACACCCCCACCTCCTTCCCACTAAACCCTTTTCTTGCCAGCCAGTCTCCTCGTCTATTTTAATGACATTTAACAAGATTACAAATAAAGCTACCAAGAAATAAGGCCATACACATTTTCTGTCTGGGTTTATAATACTGAACAACAACAACAACAAAAAACCCCAGCATCACTAATACTAAGAGTATTCTTTAACTACTTTTCAATTTCCTGTTTTTCTTAAACAAAATAAGTCAATTTTCTTTGAATTTTCATCTTGGCGGCAGGTCATTGCTTTGGTACTAACACCAGCTGCAAGAACTCTTTGAAGTTCAACGTGCCTCCTCCTGTCGTTCCCCTCGGTGACCTTGATGAATACAGCGTCCCACGATGGCACATTCTCAAATAACTATGTGCCCAGGCACCTGCTCACTTCCCCAGCATGCTAGCGTGGAGGGCTACCATCACACATTAGCTATTTTCCCACAGAAATCAAGTCAGCAAGGTCTGGGTTCTTCTTATGTACGAGACACCGATGATTAATGTGGACACACTTACAACCATGAGCCTTTCATTAGCATCTCTCCTCCCACAGCTTGCTGTGATGGTGAGGTGGTACCCAGTATCAACTCACCTGCTACTCTTACTTCCTCCTCCCTCTGTTCCGCCCCCTCCCCCACAACCATTTTACCCTCCAGAATATAATGTTCTGTAAACCTATGGTGAATCTGATAGCTATGGCAAGTCTACAAATGACAACCACCCCCCCCCCCTTCTTGTTCCACTTTAGAACTGAGGGAAAGTGACCTAGAATTCCCTAAATAAACTGTAACTGGCTGGGGACTTCCCAGCCAGTGGCTTCTCCTCCCTTCATGTAGCAATGGGGATTTCCATGGGGAAAGGAACATGGCTTTAGGAGCAGAATAATTACCACTTTTTCTTTCATTCCCACCAGCACTTGGAGGTAATGGGAAAGTAAAAACAGTTGCCAGTGAGGAAAAGTTGGGGACCCCTGAAGCAGTCCTGGGTGCTTATACTCTGTATCAGTTACTTTCTCCTTGCTGGGACTAATGCCTGACCAGAAGCAGCTGAGGGAAGGAAAGGACTGGTTTTCAGTTCCAGTCTTGTAGGGAAAGTGTGGCAGGAACGGGAAGCAGGGGGGAAGCGGAGAGAATGAATGCTCGTGTCCAGCTAGCTTTCTCCTTCTATACAATCCACAGCCCCCAGCCCATGGAAGGGGTGGGTCTTCCCACTTCAATTCATCTAACCTGAATTATCCCTAACAGACATGCCAAGAGATTTGGTTCTATGGTGACTCTTAATTCTATCAGGCTGACAACCAGAGATTCACCATCACATTTCTAAAACACAAAATTGTATGAATTGGCACACTAAGGCTTGCATGGCAACTCTGGAGAGGTGCACATTCTTATAAATAAAGGTTTATTAGAACGCAGACAGGCACGGGTGTACACTGCTTCAGTGGAGGTCAGTGGTTAGCTAGGGATCTCACGGGCTGCTACAGGCCTCTTTCTGGCTGTCAACTTTTGTTTTAAAAGACGGTGTTACAGACGAAAGGGCTTAATAAAAACCATCAGAGTGGAAGTGAGAAGAATGTGGGCATTCCATATGCTAAAGATGCCAAGACCAACTCACACCCAGCGGAGTGCAGAAGCCCACTGATCAAGAGGCGCTAAGGACACGTGAGTCTCAGTGGCTGGTTCAACAGAACACTCGTCTTTCACAAGCAAAGGTCCAGGGCGTTAACAGGTACAGTCTCTGCATTGAGGGGAATGCTGGAGGAAGGGTCCCTTTTGGGTTCAAAGCATACACATGACAGTACTTTCTAATATTCTTACTTAGAATCTCTATTGACTGTGTTCTATGTACTTAGAATCTTTTGCAGAATATAGGTCATAAAATCCAATTTAGGGCCAGGAGAGATGGCACAGCCTGTAGGGCCTGACAACCTGGGTTCAATTCCCCACTGCCCATGTAAGCCAGATGCACAAAGTGGCACATGCTTCTGAAACTTGTTTGCAGTGCAAGAGGCCCTGGTGTGCCCAAACTCTCTTCCTCCCTCTCTCTTCCACTGTCTATGCTTGCAAATGAATAAGGAAATAATTTTCAAAAATCTAATTAATAGATCTGAAGTAGAGGTTTACTTGGAATCTCCTCGTCCAGGTTGCAAAGATCCCTAAGTTCTTGGAGATGCACTTCTTGCCCCCAAGCCGTGTGCAAGCTTT
Organism: Zapus hudsonius; assembly: GCA_004024765.1. Classification (NCBI taxonomy): domain Eukaryota; kingdom Metazoa; phylum Chordata; class Mammalia; order Rodentia; family Dipodidae; genus Zapus; species Zapus hudsonius. Next base: position 2,630 of record PVHP010014905.1, read on the forward strand.
CATTCCATGAATCTGGCAATTTCTCTGTCATAGGAAGGCAGAAAGAATGACCCCTTAAGCACTTGAATCAATATATCAATCTGGTTTAAAAGCCAGAGTGGCATCTGGGAAATGGAGTTTTATTTTTTAATCAAATGTAAATATAAAGTAAGGATCTTTTGGAAATTTATTTTAACTGACCAATGTTGCCAGGAGTGATTGTTTTAATTTTAATACTGCAAAGCACACACAGGTTAACAGATCAACTCCTTGTTTCTGGTAGTTGTTCATACTGTTATATGATGCTGTTTTCAGAAAATGTTAAAAATATAAATGTTTGCCATTGTAAAATAATGCTATTCTTTTCAAGTTGCATTTCTACACTAAAAGTCTAAATTTTGTTAAAAAAAAAAAAAGAATGACCCCTTGTTAAGGGTCAACCCAGAGCCAGGTTTTCTGCACCAACAGTAATGAATGTTGAGGAAATTGTTGCTGTTGCTGACTGAGTGGAAAACGCAGGCTCTGTGGTGTCTACAGCCGGACACCCTTGCTGTCAGGGGCGAAAGCCTTTGGGGCCTTTGGAGGCACACCCTGGCTTAATCTCAGGACGGCACCTGACAGCTTGCCACGAGGGGCTTAGCTTAATGAGTTTCAGGAGGTAGTTCTGATTAGGCTATTTGCACGTCATGCTCACAGGTTCTTGTCATAGACCAATAAATAGCTCCCTGATTGGCCAGGAAGCTCTATATATACTGTCTCGTTCCCGCAATAAAAAGCACACCTTCATCAACCCACAAGATGTGTGTGTGAGCCACGGGCAGTGATACCTTGTAAGGTACTTCGGATTTTCTTGTGCTCACGACTGTCCCTCACACCAGATCACTGGTCTCCCAGGATTATCTGGGCTGTGAAATGAGGGGTCACTAGAGGGGCTGTGACAGGGAAGTAACTCTGGGCAAGCTGGTACACGGGGCCAAGGACACACGCTGCCAGGAGACAGAAAGCTGGTAACAGGAAAGGACTTACTTCCAAAGCTGAACAGATCCAGAGCGCAGGAACGGCCATAGGCAAAGAGAAGGATGGGAATTTGGTTCAAGGGTGAGGAGTGGTGAGCGAGAACCTACAGAATGGGTTCTGCATTTGGCTTTTGTCTACAAAGGTCCTCTGACCTAATGGCCCAGTAGGGAGAAGGAAAGAGAGGGAGGGAATGAGGGGAGAGAAAAACAGAGAGAGAGAGAGAGAGAGAGCAAATTAAATTTGTGCTCATGGGGCTGAAGAGATGCTTAGTGGGTAAGGCATTTGCCTGCAACACAGAAGGACCCACAGTTCGATTCCCCAGTGCCCATGTAAAAGCCAGATGCACAAGAAGGCACATTGGTTTGGAGTTCATTTGCCGTGGCTGGAGGCCCTGGCGTGCCCATTCTCTGTCTCTCTCTCTCTTTCAAATAAGTAAATAAAATATATTTTTAAAAAAATGTCCTGGGTTTCAATCCCCAGCACCACAAAAAAAAAAAAAAAAAAAAAAAAAAAAGTTGTGTTCCTGGGCTGGGCCTGATGGCACAAGCCTTTAATCTCAGCATTTGAGAGGCTGAGGCAGAAGGATTGCTGTGAGTTCAAGGCCAGCCTGGGTTAGAGTGAGACCCTGCTTCAACAGAGTGGTCGCTTGGTATCTGGGCCCCATGATTGCAGTCACTTTAGAATGAGGTCACAGTTAATCCACGGGGCTGAGGTGGCCGAGCTTCGGTGAAGTAAATCCTCACCGCGTTCCATCCCCTCGCCCTTGCTTCCCAGTCTGAATTCCTCATCTTTCACCAAGACCGCCCCCAAATTATGATTGATGGAAGGGCTGCCATAAACTGATACCACAGTCTTAGTCCCTTCCAAAAATTTAATAAAATCAGGCAAACTGGCAAAAGTCCACAGGGCAGGAATCAGAGTTGGAGCCCACGATCAACACTTCAAAGCCGAAGTGCAGCTGTGCCTTCTTCGCAATCCTGTCTGAAGGAGGCTGGGATGCCCATGAATGCTCCATTGTGGAGCGCGCCAAGTGTGGACAAAGCACTTGGGAAGCGCTCAGCTCCTTGACAGAGTTTTTACATTTTACAGCACAACCCTAGGACGTGGGGTTCAGTTAAAATAGTCACGCAATTTCTGACAAGCTGCAGAAATGTCAATGAAATTAGCTGTTGTTAAAAAAAAAAACCTGATGCACTGTATGTTTTGAATATTTAAAAAGTCTCCTAGGATTCGTGGGTGGGAACCTTAAAGAAGGGAGGTCAGCGAGTGGGCTGGGGCGCGTATGGATATTGTAACTGAACCCCAAACTCACAAAGAAACTGATCCCAGCAGTTACCCAGGCAGCGAGGAAATGCCTGAGGATCAGGGAGAGCTGATGATGGCATTATGCACTGTGCCCAAGGACCAAAAGTGAAAATGACACTGGAAAGTCCCAAGGTGTCTCCACTCTATGGAAGGTAAGATCTGGGCTAAGGTTCCTTTTCTTGGGTCACCAGGCTAAAGACCTCTTGCCTGACTCTATGACCATGTGGTGTTTCTGTCCCTCTGTGGGCAGGCACGCGTGCCCCTGGTGCCACAGAGGAGGCACATTTTGTCAACTTTAGATTTAATCAAAACACAGAGCTGCTATCAGATCCGCATCCTAGCTGCGATTTGAGTTTGTTTAACCAGAAGCCTCCTCTGTCGCCAATGGTCTGAAACAGAGCTGTGTGATCTGCTTAGCATAACTCATCATTCATGTCGCCATGCCTGAGAATCAACTTGTTATTCGAATGTGACTTTTACCCGAAGTCCACAGGCAAAAATAAACTAATTAATTAGTTAAAAATCCACGGGCACATTGGAGCTCGTTGGCTGGTATCCCAACACCAACAGAAAAGAAGGCAGTAATGGCGATTCTTGGTGCCACAATGTTCCAACCTCTGGAGAATCAACTGTTCAGGAAATCTGTGGCTCTGGTTGGAGAGATTTCACCCCATGAGTGTGGGGAGAGAGCTTTTAGAAATGTAATTTCCTATCTGCATTTAAATTTTTGTGGGTTTTTTTTTTTTTTTTTTTTTTTTTTTTTTTTTTTTTTTTTTTTTTTTTTTTTTTTTTTTTTTTTTTTTTTTTTTTTGGTTTTTCGAGGTAGGGTCTCACTCTAGCCCAGGCTGACCTGGAATTCACTATGTAGTCTCATGGTGGCCTTGAACTCACTCACAGCGATCCTCCTACCTCTGCCTCCGGAGTGCTGGGATCAAAGGCATGCACCCACCACGCCCGGCTTTCACCAACCTTTTCTAAACTGGAAAAAAAAAATACTATTTCTGGGCTAGAGAGATGGCTTAGTGGTTAAGGCACTTGCCTGCAACACCTAACAACCCAGGTTGGATTCCCCAGTGCCCACATAAAGCCAGATGCACAAAGTGTCCATGCATCTGGAGTTTATAGTGGCTGGAGGCTCTGGCGATCCCATTCTCTGTCTCTCTTCTTTTTATCTCTCTGCTTGCAAAAAAGTAAATAAAATATTTTTTTAAAATCCTATTTCTAACATGTCAGAAATAAATTCTTTATCAAGGCAGGGCCTCACTCTAGCCCCGGCTAACCTGGAACTCGCTCTGTAGCCTAAGCTGGCCTGGATCTCACAGCGTTCCTTCTACTTCAGCCTCCAGAGTGCCACACCCAGTTTGTTCAAGATCATTTACTACTTCAGGGTATTTCTCAGGAACTTCAAAGAGAAAATTTTAGATTTATGATATTTGAACTCAATTTCTTTGGAAGCAAGAAACAACTCCTCAAATTGACTATTTTTGCCAAGTATTAGCCTATTTTCATTCTTTAATTTTTTAGAACTTTAAAATAACATTTTTTAAAAGACAAACAATTTGGTTTTGTGAGAACCTCTCACCCTGAGTGAGTTCATCCAGGAGTGGCCTGGTCCCAGTGGGACGATTCATGACAGACACACTGAGTGTCCTTTAAAATTCTAAGTAGTATGTGTAGAAAAAAGTGTCACTCCCAGAAATCCTTAAAAATGTCCTGCAATCATAATACCCTCTGCTTTATTTAAATCAGAAAAAATAACACTCCCAGAAATCCTTGTAACATCCTATAGTTATAATATAATGTGCGCTATTTAATATCTGAAAGCAACAACAAACAAGCAAAACAAAACAAAAAGACCCCAGAAAACCATAATTCTGATCTTTGGTATAAAGGTGTATTGTTAAACACTTCAATGAACTTCCAACTTGAAGCCAAACCGGACAGCTGGTGTTCCCCTCCCCCTCGCCCCCACCCCATTCTCAACATTTGGCTGCTTAATTATTCTCTTCACTTAACTGACAAAATATATTTGCATATGTTTGCAATCGTATCAGATGGAAGCCTTCATGCATTTGTCAATATTATCTTTGGCTGGTGTAATGGAAAGGAAACACGTTATGCTGAAAAGCACATCAATTCAAACAGGGAAATAAACAAACTGCCTTACATCTGCATAAGCGAATTTGTTGGTGAAGTTGAAAGGGGAAGAAAGATGGCCATTTAACTAGATTACTCATCTTACAAAATATTCAGCCTTTCCCCAATGCTGGGCTGCACAGTATCGATTAATCATGTTTTAAAGTGGAAGGAACAAAGGCTTATGGATGACAGATGAGGCAGTAAATGAAGCTGCGACAGGAACGAAGATTCAAGAGGGACATTTTTGTGGTTAATATATATATATATATATTCTCTCTCTGTATATATATATATATACACACACACACACACACACACAGAGAGAGAGAGAGAGAGAGAGAGAGAGAGAGAGAGAGAGAGAGAGAGAGACTATACAGATGACCTGCAATTTGTTTAAAAATTTACATTCCACTATTAAGTCTGACTGGCCCATATTTCATGATCTCCCCTGAGATAACTCGGAATAATGTGAGCTAAACTATTGCCTACTCTTATTAAGGGTGGAATGTGCAATCATATACACAGCAGCAACAAAACATACAAATGAGTTTCTTTTCTTTTGTTTTTGCAGCTTGGGACACTCTCTCTCTTCTCTCTCTCTCTCTCTCTCTCTCTCTCTCTCTCTCTCTCTCTCTCTCTCTCTCTCTCTCACCATGCATGCTGATTCACGACATTGTCCAGGCTGCCCTTGAAATTCTGTGCTCAAGTGATCCTCCAGCCCCAGCCTCAGCTTGGATGACAGGACTGTACCACTGCATCCAACTTAGGATGTGGCTCCTTTAGGTAACAAAGTTGACGCCAAGAGCAGGGCTCTGATTTTTTTTCTTTTTCTTTGAGAATTTGCCTACAGTATTTATTTATTTCTCCTAATCTCTGTGTGATACAGACAATGTAGTGCTTCCCGACTGAGCCATTCTCCAGCGGCTGAATTTGAGTTTAAGATGATAGACATCTTCAAGAACTGGTAGGCTGGAGAGGTAGCCCAGTTAGCAAAGTGTTTGCTTTGCAAGTATGAGGATCTGAGTTTGATTCCCAGAATCCATGGAAAATGCAGGTGTGCTGGTGTGTGCACACTTGTGATACCGGTGCAAGAGAGACAGAGACAGGAGGGGGTCCCTGGGGCTTGATGGCTTGTCTGGCCCAACTGGTGAGCTGCAGACCAGAGAGAGACTATCTCAAAGGAGGTGGATGGCTTTCCTATGGATGACATCTGAGCTTGTCGTCTGGTCTCCACACATGTGCACACCTGTGTACCTGAACACATACAAATGTGTTCACACTCATGTACACCACACACATGCATAGCAACAACCCCCACCACCACCACAACAAAACAACCATCATGTGGCTTTAGAGTAAGTTCTCTTCCATCCAAGTTCAAGGCCACCTGAGAATAAAATCCCAAACTGGAAAAATATCCAAGGACCTCATTTTTTTCAGTTTCAAATTTGGTTTTATCTCTCACAGAGAGCTTCATGCAAATAATGGACTTGCTTTGTGTTTGCCCCCCTCTCCAGCCAGGGCGGCATCCCACTAACTCCTGCCCCCTACTATCCAAGTTGGGTTCAGTCATCTTTTGAACTCAGTTGGGTGCCTCATACTTAAGTTCCTATGCAGAACAGGGCAAACCCCAAAGATAAGGCTCAGGAATGCTGCTCTCAGGAAGTCCAGATTGCAGGCTTGGTGTCTGAGAACTTGGGTGTGGGGTAAGGGCTCCTAGATAATAAGAGTGGCTCACTCTCCCCAAATTGTGTGCTGGACGCTTGCTTTCCTTCCGAGAGTCTAAGATTGGTACAGGGATGGCGAAGGTGCCCATGTAGAGAGCACGTTGGGTGCTGTTTCAATTTAATGTGAGAGTCCAGGAGGAGAGGGTTCTGGAAGCTAGCCCTGACTCACCCCCCCCAACTTTGTCCTATGGGGCAAAGCTGTCTCTCTGCTATCCTGCTGTGTTCCTCTGCTGTAATCAGTTCCTGGACAACTGACTGCTGAGTTTGTGAGTCCTTGTGAACACTGAAGCCACTTACCTTCCTCCTCAAAACTGGTTCTAGGGCTGGAATGATTGCTTAGTGGTTAAGGCACTTTCCTGCAAAGCCTACGGACCCAAGTTCAATTCCCGGTACCCACATAAAGCCAGATAAATAAGGTACATGCATCTGGAGTTCGTTTGCAGTGGCTAGAGACCCCTGTGCACCCATTCTCTCTCTCTTTCTCTCTCCTGTATCTTTGCCTCTCTCTCTCATAAATAAAAATATTTCTGGTTCTACATCCTTTGTTGCTTATCTATGCTTATCTAATGTTATCAAATCTATGCGCCAGAAGACAAGAATTTGAAGACCATCTGAAAATTCTCTTCCCCTTTCCTGTACATTGGCTCCAGTCCATTCTGGCCCACCTCTCACACCTGTCCCCTGTGTGTCCCTCTGAGTCCTCTGAAGAGCCGCAATGACTCACAAGAAGCCCTCAACAAGACCGAGCTCACTCATAGGAGGGAGCAGGGAAGATGACCAAACCACAATTCTCATATTAAAGGACATTAGCAGCTTGTCTTGTGCCTTGACCTTCTGTGTCTGCTGCTTCTCTGTCCTGTCACATGGTTAACCTGTTTGTGTCCTGCAGGATCTGGCTCAGGTGACCCCATTCCCACTCATCGTCACCTATTTCCATAGGATCCCAGGCCTCACCTCTCAGGCAAGCCTGGGCACTCTTCAAGGGCAAGGTCATAGACCTTTATTACTATTTGTTTTTCTCATGGCCCAATAGCCAGCATTCCTCAAAAACACAAGTAAATCAGAACACAGCATATTTTGGACACGTATGTATTTAGCATGTGTGGTATATGTGCAGGTGCATGCACCCTGTGCGCTTGTGTGGGGAGGCCCGAGGAGAATGTTCTTGTTTCTCCCTGAACGTCATTCTGATAAGTGAGCCCCACTGATTCTCTGGTCTCCATAAAACTGGGGTTACAGGTGTGCGTGATCATGCCCGGCTTTTTACGTGGGTGCCGGGGAGTGAAGTACTCTTACTCACTGAGAACCCAGTATCTGGGTGGCCTGGAACTTACAATTAGACTAGATCAGCCGGCTGGTGGGACCCCCTGTGCCATCTTCCCAGCACATGCCGTCATGCCCAGCATTTTAAGTGGGGTGTTAGGGATTGAACTCATGACCTCATGCACTTTACCTTAGCCCCATACTGGAACTCTTGGTGACTACAATAAAATCACCAGCGCTCTCTTTTCTAAATTCCAGAAAGAGTTCTATTTCTGAGTTCATATCCCATGCCAAGGAGAGACAACACAGTGTTCTCTATGACAACCTCAAGCAAGCTGGTGCCTGCAGATTTTCACACTGCTTCCCACAAACCCAGTGCTGCTCATTTGAGAGGCATCTCCTGGCTGATTTAGACCCCGTGTCCTTCCGCAAGTGTCTATTCAATGCAGGAAGGATTTCAGTCCGGAGCCAAGCAAAGTCCATTGAAAGCATTGATTTGGTCATCAATAGAATGCATGATTCTGCAGCGCATTATGCAATATGCGGAGGAAGAGGTCCTGCCTCGCCATGCCAGAACTGAGCTGGGCATGCCCACCGGGCAATGCACACAGCTCTCCCCAGTGAGGGTGGGAATGCGGCATTGCACATGCTGGAGACCGAGCTCTGGGACACAGCGATCTCCAAGCGGCTTGGGTAGCAACAGTTACTCATAGCTAAGAGGTCTTAGAGTGAACCCCAACCAAACTGGAAGAGCAGAGACTCCATTCGAGGGAGGTGCCTGATGGTTTTTATGGCATTTATTCCTGGGTAGTAGTAGTTTCCCATCAAAAAACATCAAACAACAAATCCCCAAAACTCATGGGGCTGGAAAGACCACTCAGCGGCTAAAGGCACTTGCTTGCAAAGCTGGCCAGCCTGCTACTCACATAAGCCAGATGCAAAAAGTGGTGGAAACATCTAGTATTCGTTTGCAGCAGCAAGAGGCCCTGGCACTCCCTTTCTGCCAACACCCCCCAAACTGAGTATCACCCTGACTGGTGCAGAGGGATTCTGCCTTAGACCCACTTCATTCTCTCTCCAGCATCAAGAAGCTATTTCTATTCATTGAAACACCAGTGTGGGAAACTAGTCTTACTACATATGGAATTGAAGAAGTCCAATCCCAACCCTCTATAAATACACTCAGTGAACTTAACCTTCTGGGCTCAAGAGGTGGCTCAGTGGTTAAAGGTGGTTGCTTGCAAAGCCTGATAATCCAATTCCCCAGTGCCCACATAAAGCCAGATGCACAAGGTAGCACCTGCATCTGGAGTTCGTTGGCAGTGAGTGACAGAAGGCCCTGGTATGCCCATTCTCTCTCTCCTAAACACACACACACACACACACACACACACACACACACACACACACACACACACACACACACCCCTTCTGTGTGCTGCTTTCCCTAAAGTTTGAACTGTTCCTTGGAATGTTTTATTTGGGAGAAAGGTGAGGAGAACACCACCTTTTTCTTTAGTGGAAGGAGTGCCCATTTCTTAAGTGTAGACGCATTTGAAGGCAGTACCACCATGTATATTTGTCCCCTCTTCTCTGTTTCTCTCTCCAAGGAAAGGGAGACTTCAGCCAAGAACAGGAGGAGGCCTATCTTATGATAAAATTTAAAACTTCGCCGGGTGTGGTGGTGCACGCCTTTAATCCCAGCACTCGGGAGGCAGAGGTAGGAGGATTGCTGTGAGTTCAAGGCCACCCTGAGACGACAGAGTGAATTTCAGGTCAGCCTGAGCTAGAGTGAGACCCTACCTCAAAAAACAAAACAAAACAAAACAAAATTTAAAACTTCGATGGCCGGCATTGGGATCATGCCAAGTTCATACTGAATAAAAGTCTAGCTTCAATCAGAAAGCAGGCATGGGGTTGGGCATCCTCCAATGATCCCCCTTGAAGGGCAATCAGGCAACCTGAACAAACCCTGGGGAGGTGGTAAAGAGATCTACCCACCCCCAACTTCATTATCAGGGCTGGAAGAAATGTATTCAATGCCTGCAAGTTGCTGCACACCACCTGTTGGATCTGACATTTGCAACCTGGAGATGAGCACGATTTGGTGGTCGCCCTCCCAGGCCTGACCACGGGAAAGGGAAGCAGACACGTGCAGAGCTGTGGGCTGGCAAGAAGTCCTATGTGAAGAAGGAGTGCCTGGGAGTCCACTCAACCCAGGGAGCCTTCCAGAAGGAATGCTGGGTGAGAGCTCTGTGGAACAGGTTCCCAACGTTCTCCCTTCTCTTATCAGTGTCCCTCAAGAAGGACATGGTGTTGAAAGCTGTGCCACCCTGGGCTGAGGTGCAGCTGGGTCCTAGGGACAGAAACCAGACGGTCTCTAGAGCAACAGACAGCTGTTGTCAGCTGCTTCTGCCAGTTGTCCAGGAAGACCCTTCCCCAAGCTGACCCTCTGATGAAGAGTCAGCGGCTGACAGCTCAGCATCCCTTTCTCTGATGATAGTGCGGTCTGGTCTCTCTCCGTGCTGGTCGATATGCTCCCATGTCGGGCAGGTCAACCATTTAGCCAAGAGTGTGGATGATACTTTTGCGAAATTAAGAAACCATATCCAGCCTCTCATGAAAAGGGATGCCTGGCCTGTCTACAGAGAGGGTCAGCAGATAAGGTGCTTGCTTGTAAAGCCTGCTGACCGTAAAGTGGTACATGCATCTGGTACTTGTTTACAGCAGCAAGAAACCCTGGCATGTGCGTATGTGCGCACAAATCAATAAAAATTAAAAAAGCAAACCGATCTGAGCTGGGGACATGGCTCAAGTGGGGAACGTGCTTGGTGTGGATGTATGAGGGCCGCAGTTCAGATCCTCAGCACCCATCTAAAAAAAAGCCAGGCATTGTGGCATGCCTAGAATCCCAGGGCTGGTAGGCAGAGACAGGAGGATTCCGAGGGCTTGCTGGCCAGCTGGTCTGCCTGAACTGGTGAGCTCTACATCAGTGTGAAACCTGTCTCAATAATAAGGTAGAGTGATTAAGGACACCTAACATCAACCTGTGGCCTCTGCACACGGGCATGTGCTCCCAACACACATGCCAACCTGTAAACACACATGAAAATAAAGAAAAGAAACTAGGTTTAGACTTGCCTCGACCACATTAACCCATGGGTGACAGAGGCTCTGAGACCCACATCATAAAACATGGCTGGCCTCATTCTGGCTTAGAACAGTTCCAGGGCAACACTCACTGGTCAAGCAGAAAAGCTGTAGGAAAAACCTCAACAAGACAATTAAGGCATTTTCTTTGAGTAATGGGTTTTTTGATAACCACCAGGAAAAATCAGTTTGGAATTTCATCGTGAGCTACTAAAATATTATTTTACTTAAAAATATTTGCACGTGTGTGTGCACACACAGTTTCTTTTGCTGTTGCAAATGAACCAGATGTTAATGCCACTTTTTGCACTTGGCTTTACATGAGTGCTGGGGCTTTGAACCTGGGCCAGAGGGCTTTCTAAGCAAGCCCCTTTAACCACTGAGCCATTTCCTCAGCCCCGCACTAAAATTTTTTATTTACTTTATTTGCAAGCAGAGACATGAAGAAGAGAGACAGAAAGAATGGGTGTGCCAGGCCCCTAGCCACTGTAAATGAACTCTAAACACATGTGCCACTTTGTTTATCTGGCTTCATATGGGTACTGGGGAATGGAACCTGGATCTTTAGGTTGCAGGTAAGCACCTTAACCACTGAGCCAGAAATTTTAATATGGACTTTGTTTTGGACACTAGTTGAGCACCTAATGACATGAGTTCTAGAGTGGGCAATGCGAAACTGCCTGTCTTAAAGAGCTGGTTAGTAGAATCAAAGGCACAGTAACTCATAGCACAACAAAATAGTAAGCAATACAAAATCAGTAATAAACTAATAAATCCATGTCACCAGTACAGAGATGGGATAATAGTTTTTAAAAGGAAAGCAGGCACAGAACCCTAGATCTGCCACTTCCTAGCTCGATTACTGGGACCAGTTACTTAACCAGTCAGTGTCGTCATTTCCTTGGGTGCAAACAGGAGCAAGGATATGGCTTCTCTGAAGGGGTGCTGGACACCCTAAATGAGTTAATTCACACAGCTGGCTCTGAGCACTTGACACTTGGCGGGTACTCAGTAAATGTCAGCCCTGATTTCAGCCTTAATTTTGTCACGGTCACTTATTTAAGCGTCCCTTCATTCCTGCTTCCTCATGCCAGGCAAGTGCCACCGCTGTGCTGCATTCTCGGCCCTGCTCGGCATTCCTTTTTTATTCTGAGGTAGGGTCTGGCTCTAGTCCAGGCTGACCTGGAATTCACTCTGTAGTCTCAGGGTGGCCTTGAACTCATGGCAATCCTCCTACCTCTGCCTCCCGAGTGCTGGGTGCTCTGCATTCTTAAACTGCTGACACTATATTTTTTGAGATCCCAACATCCTCCCTAAACACCACAGCTCGTCCCAAGTCACTGAACATTTTGGATCTATTAATTACCACTGCATGTATTTAGTGACAATTAATGTAGTCTGAAACTACATAGGTATTGTCTTTAACTCTCCTTGAAATGAAAGTTATTATTATTACACATTATATTTAAGGGAAAATAATTATTTGGGGACCATAAAAATGAAATGTCAACTCATGCGGTCAATAAAGTTACAGAGGAAAAAAAACCAAAACACCAAAAAAAAAAAAAAAAGTAAGGATTTACTGAACTGAACTGTTGTAGACAGCTTTTATTTTTTGTTGTTTTTTTATTTTTATTTTTATTTTTTTTTTTGAGGTAGGTTCTCACTGTAACCCAGGCTGACCTGGATCTCACTCTGTAGTCCTAAAATGGCCTTGAACTCACAGCGATCTTTCTACCTCTACTTTCTGAGTGCTGGGATTAAAGATGCGTGCCACCATGCCCAGCCTTTGTTCTTTATTTTTAAAAATGTATTTACCAGGCTGGAGAGATGACTCAGTGGTTAAGGCACTTGTCTACAGTGCCTAAGGCACCAGGTTCAATTCCCCAGGACCCACATAAGCCAGACCCACAAGGTGGTGGCCCGGGTGCTCTCTCTATCTCTCTTTTTATCTACCTATCTATCTATCTCTGCTTGAAAATGAATAAATAAAATATTTTTTAAAAAATGTATTTACCGTGGTTAAGGTACTTACCTGAAAAGCCTAACCACCCAGGTTCAATTCTCCAGTACCCACGTAAAGCCAGATGCACAAAGTGACACATGCTTAATAAGTGTATAGCAGCAAGAGCCCCTGGCATGCCCATACTCTTTCTCATTCTGTCTCAAACAAATAAATAAATTATTTTTTAAATTTTATTTATTCATTTCAAGCAGAGAGATACAGAAGAGATAGAGATAGAGAGAGCACCAAGGCCACCACCTTGTGGGTCTGGCCTATGTGAGTACTGCGGAATTGAACCGGGGGCCTTAGGCACTGGAGACAAGTGCCTTAACCACTGAGCCATCTCTCCAGCCCAATAAATTATTTTTTAAAGAATCCTGTGTTTAGGAAAGGCATCTTTCAACAGGCAGGAGGGGTGGGGATGTCTGAGCGTGCTGCTGTGGACCTGTGCACTCCGCATGAACCACTCCATCTCTGTCCTCAGCTTGAGCCTGGGATCTCAGAAGTGCTGAGGAAGGATTTGTGTGTGTGTGTGTGTGTGTGTGTGTGTGTGTGTGTGTGTGTGTTTAGTGGTGCACACATTCCCCATCATGGTCTGCATGTACCATTAACTACTTACTGCCCAAATAAAAGAAAAATTCTTCCTGAAATTCTGATTTGTCAAGTTCATTTTATTATTCCTTACACAACTTTCTCTTTTGTATCCGGTGATAAGCGGTGGTGGTCATCTCCCCCCCTCCCCTAAAATTCTTCCTACTCCACTAGTGCCTCAAATAAAAACTCGAAATACTCAGGGGACCTGAACAGACCCTCCCCCATTTGTTGGGTGGGATGCTGGTCTCTCCTTCCTGCCGAAACTTTTCCACATCCCAACAGGAGGACACTCCACTCCACATGACAAACGTCAAAACAAACTCCAGCTGTCAAAACAGCTTCGAGAGAAAAATAATCGTTATGATGACCCTAAATTAGAAGGAACTTACAGCTACCATGTATCCATGTAACTACACGGCCTTTAAGGGCCATAGAGGAGCACAGTGAATTATATGGTCAATTCATTACTCATTAACTTGAGAGAGAGCAGCGAGGACGTCATGAACTTGGGAGGCTGCAACTGACCAACCTCAGCGTGGACAACTGACCTTTAGCAGATGAATCCTTGTGGAGACGTAATGCCACCACATGGGGTAAAACTGACTGGCACTGCGGAAGGAACCCGCGCTTCTCTTGCACAAAGGAGGTACAAGGGCAGGCTTCTCACCTCTCATTGAGACACTTCCTCTCCACTTAGCATCTGTGTCCTCCATACTGTACACTGAGAGCAGAGATGATGCCCAGGGTGTGTGTGGCCTGTACATTTGCAGACCATAGACCGTAGCCTGCTCTGCACAGTGCCCCTGGAGCTGAGCACTGGTCTGATCCAATCGTTCTGATGCTGATGGGCTTTAATGATTGCCCCCCGCCCCAACTGTCTTCAGGGTCAAGCTCAACACCCAGTTATAGCCTCTAAAATACCTTGTGGTCACATTTCTGTCCACTGCTCTTCCTTCCCCATTGCACTGTGTGTGTGCGTGTGTGTGTGTGTATGTGTGTGTGTGCCAGGCCTCTTGCTGCTACAAACAAACTCCAAACACATGTCCATGGTATTGAGGAATTCCACCTGGCCTGTAGGCTTTGCAAGCAAGCTCCTTTGACTGCTGAGCCATTTCACCAGCCTAGCCCTGCTTTTGAAATTTTTTTTTTTTTGGTTTTTCGAGGTAGGGTCTCGCTCTAGTCCAGGCTGACCTGGAATTCACTCTGTAGTCTCAGGGTGACCTTGAACTCATGGTGATCCTCCTACCTCTGCCTCCCGAGTGCTGGGATTAAAGGCGTGCGCCACCACACCCGGCTGTTTTTTTTTTTTTTTTTTTTTTAAGGACAGCTGAAGGTGCTTCTGGGCACAGGATAGGTCACACTTCCTCTCTGTCTTGGCACCTACAAGCACTTTTCTTGCAGCAACTCATGAAGCTCCCAGGGCAGGGATGGGTTTGTAACTTTAGTGCACAATAGGCGTGCAGAAATGTTTTTAATTGAAGGAAATGTAGATTTTTGGTATCACCACTGTAAGTAACTCCTTAATTTTACACCCTGGCCTCTCTCCTGACTTTCTAAGTGTCCAATGGACCACTCCCTGCACATGGCATCTTGACCAGCCAGGGCCCTTTGGGGCGGGGCTCCTGCCTCACACACCACCATGTCTCTTGTCCACATTCAAACTCCTATCCACTTCTCCTGCTATTGTCCCTCTGGGGCTCACTGCCACTCACCCACTCGGGCCTTGGCATCTTAAGGTCTCCCAACCTCAGCCCATCTCTCCTCCACCGGTTAATGCCCAGAAGTCCTTGGCTCACAGTCTTGTGTGCGGGCACGCGTGCCACTACATATATATGGAGATCAGAGGACAGCCTAGGAGTGCTTGTCTTCTCCTTCCTTGTTCTTTTTACAAGCAAATGCCTTGAAGCGCTGAGCCGTCTCCCCAGCCCCACTCCCACTTTCTAACTGAGTCAGGGTCTCTCTTGCTTTGCTGCTGTGTGTGAACCAGGCTGGCCGGCCTGTGAGCTTCTGGATTCTCCTAGCTCCACCTCCCACTTCCAGACACATTGGGATTACAGACCCCTAGGGAAATGAACTCAGGCCAGCAGGCTTGCAAGCTTGTGCCTTTAGCTGGTGAGCCATTTCCCCAGCCCCTTACCCACAATGTCCTAGTATATCAGCCAAAGCCCCGACCATGGTGAGCCTACCCTACCCGCCTCACTCACTGTGGCCTTGCTGAACCTGTCATCTATACCCTTCTTTGGGCCCAAAAATGGCACTAACTGTATGTGAGCAGCTTGTGAGTACACACCGGCTCCCCACTGCCAAGAGTATCAGGATGTTTACAGTCTTAGCTGTCTGGCAGCAGAGATGCCATCAGCTTTAATGTTTTAGAATACCGGAACTCTCCTCTGTCATTTATCACTGTGCTCACAAGGCTGTATCAGGGATTATTAGCTAATCTACCTAAAGCAGTTAGGAGAACGGCTGGTCTTTGGTAAGAACAGGCCACCATGACGACATAGCCCAAAAGAGCGAATACACTTCACAGCCACATAATGTATAAAAGGCTGAAACAGGCACAATTCCACTTGGTGGGCGTGGTGTGATATGAAATACAGAGGGTTGGTTCTAGGAGTCCAATCCCAGCATTCACACATCACCTGCACAATTTTCCAATATACTTAAACCATCTCTAAATTACCTATAGTACTTAAGACAATGTAAATGTTGTCTAGTTATTAATCTGCATTGTTTAAGAAATAACAAAAAATGTCTGGACTGAACATGTACAAACCATATACATATCTATGAAGCAAAACTATACAAATATATAGTTTTGCTTCATTTTTGAGGTAGATTCTCTCTCTAGCCCAGGCTGAACTGGAATCAATACATTTAAAAATTTTTACTATTTATCCCCCTCTTCTGCAGTGTTCCCTCAACACTGAAGTAGACTTACAATACACCCACGAAAGCTAAGGGAACAATATATTTTAAAAAATTTTTATTTATTTGCATGTGTGTGTGTATGGGTGCATCCGGATTTTCTGCTGCTACAAATGAAAGCCAGATGCATGTGCCACTTTGGTCTGGCTTTACGCGGGTGCTGGGGAATGTAACCCCAAGCCAACAGGCTTTGCAAGCAAGCGCCTTTAACTACAGAGCTGTCTCATAAGCCCCAGATACAATATATTGTTCTAAACAGAATATTTTCTGTGTAGGTTGAAGGAAGGCCTACACTATCCTCAGCTATAGTTACACAACTCTTAAAACCCCTGGAATTTTGAGTGACAGGAGTATCTTTCATTATCTATAATATTCATAATGAAGTCACACCTTCGTGCTAATGAGGTGACTAGCTTGGAGTTACTAGGCAGCCACAGGAGGGGCTGGTCATAAGAAAAATCAAATATTCAGGGTCACCAAGTCCCCATAACACAAGCCACATGTTCTCCTCTTGTAAGAGGCTTGGGTCCTAGTTAAAATTTAAAAACCAAAGAATACTTTCTTTTTTTGACTTTCAGGAAACCTGAATGAACCCCTGATAAGGGCACCATAGATAACAGTTCTGATGCATGGATTGCTTTAAACTTTTAGAAAAGAAATTTCCAGAAGCCCTGTCTAGCTCAAATTGGATGGAACCATGACACCCCCCCCCCCACTGGCCCTGCAAAGTCTCCCATGGGTAAACTTCTCCAGCAGCATGAAGTCATGCAACCCTTTTTGCAGCGTGAGACCCAGAAGAATCCAAGTCCCTCCTGCATTGACCAACCCCAACTTTGTTTTCTCTTACTGTAACTCCACATCCCAGAATGCCCCCCTTTGTCCTTTTTATTTGTTTTGTTCTGTTTCCTCAAGGCAGGGTCTCACTGGAGTCCAGGCTGCCTGGAATTCACTCTGTTATCCCAGGCTGGCCTTGAACTCACAGTGATCCTCTAAAAGGTGTGGTATGAGCACCTTTCTGAAGCACTCCACTGGGATGTATTTTTGCTGCCATTTCGATGCTGTGACTCACAACCAAGAAGCAGGGAAAAGAAAGCAGGAGTTCAGATGAAGGCAGATGAGAGGAGTCAGTGGTCCCAAGGAAAACTACACTGCCATTCCCATCGTAGAGCTCCGCCCAGGAGCATTGTGAGCACCTTTTCTCCATGTATGGGTTGAGTGGTGATGGATTAAAATTCAACAAGGGCTGGAGATGGTACCAATGGCTTATTGGTAAAGGCAATAGCAAAAGCAAAGCAGAAGGCCCCGAGTTTAATTCCCCAGTAAAGTCGATGCAAAAGGTGGCGTGTGTGTCTGGAGTTTGTTTGCAGTGGCTGGAGTCTCTGGCACATCCATTCTCTCTCTCTCTCTCTCTCTCTCTCTCTCTCTCTCTCTCTCTCTCTCTCTCTCTCTCCTCTCTCTATTGGTCTTTTCTTCTTTCACTCTTTCTCGAACAAATAAATAAATAAATTTTTAAACAACTTTATTTTTATTTTTTTAAAATATTTTATTTAATCATTTTCAAGCAGAGAGAGGGGGGGAGAGGGAGAGAGAATGAGAATGCACCAGGGCCACCACCTTGTGGGTAAGTGCCTTAACCGCTGAGCCATCTCTCCAGCCCTAAATAAAATACTTTTAAAAATTTCAACTCAAGGCCGGGATGTAGGTCAATGGCAGAGGGCTTGCCTAGCATGTGCAAGACCCTGGGTTTGCTTCAGCACTGTGGGGTCTAAAAACTCAACAGAAGGAATTCCCCATTCTCTCCTTTTTCTTCCTCCCTCCCTCTTTCTCTTTCCTTTACCTTCTAGTATCTTCGTGTGGGTATGTATGTGTATGAGTGTGTATGAGTGTGGGCATACATGTACCAGCCATGCCTGTGGAGGTCCTCACCTTCCACCTTGCTTCGAGGCTTTGGTCACCACCCCGAGCTTCTGGGATTCTCCTGTCTCCACCTCCCACCTCATTGGAGGAGGGCTACTGTGGTGGTTTGATCCAGGTGGCCCCTTAATGTGTTCTCAATGCCTGGTCCCCAGCTGATGGCAATTTTGGAATTGGACTTACAGCCAGCTTCCCCTTGCCAGTGTTGGGCACACTCTCCAGCTGCTGTTGTCCACCTGATGTTGGCCAGGAGGTGATGTCTAGTTTCTGTTCATGCCACGGTTTTCCCTGCCATCATGGGGCTTCCCCTTGAGATCCAAAATAAACCCTTTCCTCCACGAGCTGCTTTTGGTATTCTTTCAGCCAGCAAAGAGGAATCTAACTACACCAGCTAAGATTACAGAAGCCCATTAGTGCATCAGACTGTATGTGGACTCTGGGGACTGTATTGGGTCATATTTATCCACTGAGCCATCTCTCTTCCTTTCCTCTCCATCTCTCTCTCTCTCAAACTTCCAATGAAGCATCGCTGACACTAAACTCTTGATCGATCCTCTTGCCACCACCTGAGTGCTGAGATTACAGGTGGATACCACCACACTCAGTTAACAAAAGGAATTTGTACCCACATTAATGCTCAGTGTATTCCCTGGGCTGAGTTCATTTAAAATAATCTTATATTTATGCTGAAAATAAATTTGCATCAACTCAGGGAGGAAAGATTAAAAAAAAAAATGAACCAGAGAGCTCATGCAGATGGAGGAGAGGAGACACCATCTTCATGAGTCACAAAGCTGTTCACTCTTGTGAATAGTTTCTGGAAATGGACAACAATGCCAGTCGCCTCCCTCTCCCCTGGACAAACCACACTAAAAAGACAGGAAGGACCCCTTTCCTTCTGGCCAGACATGTGTGTGACTTTCCCTGGAGGAAGGTGTGGGCGCACAGCAGGCAGGCAACCCCTGCCGCTAGGGACACCGTGTTAAGAGGAAACGCTGGACTCTGGGGACAGAGCAGGAAACTCTGATGTAGGGATAAGGGAGAGAGGGCACTTGGGGCGGTGAAGAGGACACCACAGAACTCGGCTTGTGGAGGACAGGGATGGAGCCCAGCGGAAGCTGCTTCATTTCAGACCCAGATCAGGCTAAACCAGGACCAAGGGGACACTAGACATAGGAAGGTATTTTGCAGCGCTTTTGTAAAAGAAGTTGCAGGTTTCTTCATCTATTTTTGGGGCACAAGAGTGAGAGAGAGAGAGAGAGAGAGAGAGAGAGAGAGAGAGAGAGAGAGGAGGGAAGTGGGTGATTCTGAGGAAATGTGACAGACATTATTGGTCTCACATCTTACTTCGATCAGCTACTGCTGTACGTCTCACTTAAAGCAGTTTGGGGAAAGGGTGTTTAATTTTCTCCCTATGTAACTGGCCATAAATCTCGGAAAAACGTGGCAAGTCGCAATCTGATTTACATCTACGAGGTCTGAATGAATTCACCTTCATGCCCAACAGAACGGAGCAGGTATCCAGCCGTGCACCCATCCCACCCTAAGTGGAGGGGAAGACAGACGCACCCCGCAGAGCTGGAAGACCTCTGTCACTGACCTGAGTCATACCCAGCAGGCAGCGCGGCATTCAGTACATACTTTTACAGGAGAGGAAGGAGGGAAAACAAAGGGAGCTCAACAGAACGTGAGAAAGAACAAACAGGCAATGCCTCTGTGGGGTGGGGCCCCAGCTTTCTTCTTCACTGCCCCCCCTTCTGTGCACTGTCCAGTAACTCTCCACCCACTGTCAGCTGGGGGTGACATGCTGATTACCCAACAAGCCCCAGCAGCTTCCTGCTTTCCCGGGTCTAGCCGGGTGGTGATGTCACAGGCGCCCCTGGATCTGGTCACTTAGAATAGAGACAAAGGTCACCCTAAATTGAATAAACGGCTTGTTTTCTGGCTAACCTTCCAGTCCCTTGCTCCTGGAGACTTCTGCATTGTGACAGGTCCAGCTTGGGCTGACCCTGGAGAAAAATGGTGTGTGCATACATACGGGGCTTCTTTTCACCCTCTGCTTTAGCTAGGCAGGCAGGGCATGGGTGTGTGAGCACGGGGGAAGGACTAACTACACTGATGGAAGTGTGTTTATGTTTTTCTATAGTCAACAGCCCCTCTGATCCTGAGACATGTTCTACACACGTTGAGCACTCTGAATGCTTGGTCTCTTCTGGGTGAACTGTGAGGCTGTTCCCATGATTCATGTGAGATTTCAGCCCAGACTGTGTCATAAATAATCTTCATGATATCACTTATATCCCATGTCAGCCAATAAAAAAGAACTCAGGCCAGGTGTAGTGTGGCTCTTGGCTATATTCTCAGCAATAAGGAGGCTGAGGACGAAAGACTGTGAACTCAGGGCCAGCCTAGACTACACAGTCTGCTGCATAGTGAGCCCCTCCTGTCATCCAACACAAAAAGACAACACCACAAAGAGAAATCCTGGCTTAAGTTCTTTCACAGCCCCCTGCTCACAGCCTCAATGCCACGGCAAAGGAAACCAGTCACATGTGGCCAAAGCTAACTTCAAATGGACATCTGCTAAGAATTCAGACTTGGTTGGATACCTCTCCATGCTGTTTTGAAAATGTGTCACTGCTTGAGCAAGCTCTGTGAGACCCAAGAAGCCCCTTACTCTCTCTCCATCCCAAACCAGAAATCAAGAAGGGTTTGGGACCAGTAACCATAGGGACACAAACTCTTAAATGTGCTTTGTAGAATCAGGGGTCGTAAACACCAAACAGAGCCAGACCAGCCACCCCGGCAGGCCAGGAGCACAGGCCCCTTCCAGCTCTAACCTTTCTGTAGAGTCTGAACCCAGCAGGACGCCACAGGGCAAGGTAATGACTTTGAGTCAGATCCCCCGCACTGTGCGTGCTGATTCTCTGGCAAAGTGTTTGTCCCAAGTTAAATATTTTCCTAAGAACTTATGGCTCATCTCCCCATCCATCCTACTTCCATGTTATAAAAGTGATCTATGCTGAAAAGCAAAGAGAAGAAAGGCACTCATGATATCTGCCCCGTGCTCACTTTGTGCACAGACAGGATTTATTATCTAAGATCAGTTCATGGACTTCACTTATATATTAGTATTTTTATGCCGTGACATTTATGTCAAGTGGATAAATAGGCTTTGTAAGAAGAGAAATTTAAGTCTATCAAAATGATGTGACCAGAAGGCGAAGATTATCTCCTCTTTTTTCTCTTTTTATCATGAGATGGCTGTCTGAGAAGTTTTATAAGCTATTAGACTTACTGATTATTACAAACCATCAACTTGGATAGAACTGTGGAATCGTGGCAAGTAATTTATATAGAATATGAGGTTGGAAAAATTTTTGTTAAAAGGACCTGTTTTTTTCCTCCACTACAAACATGTGCATTTAATAAACCATTTCTCAGAGAAAAAAATGTACTAAGTGGCATTGTGCTGGTCAAGAATCTTGTGTTATTTGGTAGATTTCAATAGTATGTTGGGAAGAATACTATAATGTCATTCCAAAGAGGTGAGAACATGTAGGAATGTGTCCTTACACAGAAATGAACAAACTTACTTTAGGGAGGAAAGCCCAGGGGCTGGGGAGATAGCTCAGTAAAATGCTTGCTGTAAAGTATGAGGACCTGAGGTTGGATTCCCAGAGGCCACAGACACACGTGCCTGAAATCCCAGCACTGGGGAGGCGGAGACAGGAGGATCCCTGAAATTCACTGGCTAGCCTAATTTGTGATTATTTGACCACACACACACACACACACATGGAAAAGCCAGCTACCTTAAAGCAATATAGAAAACACCAACATTCACACGAGTGTGGTAACAGAGGCCAGTCGTCCAAGCACCCCATCTTTTAGGAAAAAGCCAGAGGAAGCTAGAAAGCAGAATGATGAAGAAACTGCCACCGTGTGGATCGATGCCGATTAAAACCATGGGCTGGAGAGATGGCTCAGTGGTTAAGGTGGTGGCCCTGGTGTTCTCTCTCTCTCTCTCTCTCTGCTTGAAAATTAATAAATAAATTATTGAAAAAAAATAAAACCATAGCCAGAGAGAACGTGATGCAATAGTTCAGTGAAAGAATAAATGCAACTCCCGATTAAAGACGGGCAGCAAGAGAAGGGTCTAGAAGGCTAAATCTAAAGGAAAAACACATCAAATTCTCCAGCATTTCCCCATGTGATTTCCCAAAGACAGCCATGCTGGCATGCTTATTACGTGCTTATTTGAAGCGGCCTTGCTCATGTTGACAAGCCTCCCTTTTAGGCCTAGACAGGCAAGGAGGGGCAGAAGGACCATCTGCCACCCGTAGGATATAACAAGAGGGCATTTATCTCTGTGTTACAAAGCTCATAGTACTCTGTGGTCTTCTGGCTATTTATTTGTCTGTCGTAAGTCACGTTCATACCAGAGGTACTTATTAATGGTCTGCTGAACGAAGAATGAATGAATGAATGAATGAATGCTACCAAGCAATGGAGAGCCTTTGTGATCATGAGGCTGTGGTGGGCAGATGGCCACGTATCTCAAGGGCACACTAATAAGCACGTGTGACTGAGCATCACAGTGATTCATTCTGTAAGAATCTTGCCACCTGCAGAAGTCAGTCCCCCCAGTGTCCCCATTCCCGAGCTCCTTGGTCACTCCAGCAGGAAATTACCAAGCTGTTTCTCACAGGAGTGATGAATGCCAGGAACATTTCACCAGCCTATGGCAGGGCCCAGAGCCGAGTCAGGGAATAGTAAATACCAGCCTTATTAGGAGATCCTGGTTTCCCGGGATGCATTTTTGCCCGGTCCTCACGCTGCTTCCTGTCCTGTCATAGAAAGTGTCCCTTTCTGACCACTGCCCCCAAGTGATAGCATCCTGACCTCCGGGACCTCCTTCAGTCAGGCTCCACTTCCTTCCTGGCTCCTCACGCCTGATTGTTTCAAGTTGTGCCACAGAGCACTGACGCTTGCTGTGTCCCTATGGGTGGTCACCAAGGGAACTGTGAGTCCTGCGAAGTGAGATGATGCCACAGATAGTTCACTTCAGGAAACCCTTCTCCAGGGCCATTCCACACATCTTCTAACTTGTCATAAATCAGAGATCCAGGTCGGCAAGAGGCAGGCAGCCCAGTGCCCACCCCCAGCCCCCGCTGAGAAGATTTGCCTCTAGAGTAGCTTTTGGTGGTGTTAAGCGAGCTATGAGGAGAGTCATCCTATCTGCTTTCTTAGTGGTGGAAAGATTTTCGATTATGACAGTAAATGCTCAGGTATGAAATATGGTATTAGCCAGATTTGCAATAATTCCCAGCAGACCAATGACTTTGTGACTCCACATCTGCCCGCTTCTGCCACCAGCTGTCTCTGCGCTATTGGGGGAGGGGCCCACTGGCCGGATGAAGAATGAATGAATGATTTCATTGGGTGAACCACACTGTAGGATTTGGAGTTTGCACAGTACAAGATAGGACAGACCATGGATGAGGCTACGCTTCTCCTCAGTAAGGTCTGTGTGCCTCATGGCGTATGCTTCATCACCAGATCTCCTCTGCTTCAGTTTCTTGAACCCACCTTGCCTGGCTTTCCTCCTATTCTTAAGCTATGGTCTGGGTTGACAGAAGCCCATTATGGTGGCTATTCTAAGTAAGATAAAAATATAAAGCAAGTTTTTCTCAGTACTCTTTAAAAAGTACAGAGAGAGAGAGAGAGAGAGAGAGAGAGAGAGAGAGAGAGAGAGAGGGAGGGAGGAAATGGGTACACCAGGGCCTCTTACAAATAACTCCAGATGCACATGCCACTTTGTCCATCTGGTTTACATGGGTGCTGGGTAATTGAACCCAGGCTGTCAGACTTTGCAAACAAACACATTTAATGGCTGAGCCATCTCTCAATCCCCTACCTCCATTTTTTTTTTTAAAGATAGGATCTCACTATGTTACCTAGGCCAGCCTCAAGCTGTGGGCTCGAGACATCTCTTGACCCAGTTTCCAGAACTGCAAACAAACACTACTGCAGCCCTTCTTTAGACGCGATCATATATATGTAGCCAAGAATAACCTTGATCTTTTGATCTTCCTGCCTCCATCTCTTCAGTGCCATGATTTTAGATGTGTGCCACCATGCCTGGAGCCAGGCCCATTGTTTTGTTAATTTACATATACTTAAATTACAATCAAACTCGAGTGAGAGATCTATGAGTTTGGACAAATATATACAGTCACAAGATTGTCACTATAGTCAAAACACAGAAGGCTGGAGAGATGGCTCAGTGGTTAAAGGTGCTTAATTGCAATGCCTGATGGCTTGGGGTTCGATTCTCGAGTTACCCATGTAAAGTCAGATAAAGTGGCACATGGGTCTGGAGTTCATTTGAAGTGGCAAGAGGCCCTGGCGTACCCATTCTTTCTGTCTCTTGATCTCTCTTTCTCTGCTTACAAATAAATAATCAATAAAAATATTTTTATAATACAGAGTACTTCCATATTCCCCCCAAAGCTGGCTTATGCCCCTTGGCACTTAACCTAGTCCCCAACGCTCCTGGTAACCACTGATCTGAACTGCACATCTGTCTCTGTCACTTAGCACTCAGCATCTGTGGCATTCCCCTGGGCAACTCAACCATGACTTGGCCGGTTTCTCCCACTCCCTGGCCACTCCCGTCCCTCAGTGATCCGTGCAAATGGACGTGCTTCTTGGTCCTCATTCTTTACTCTCTTGTCGTGCTGTTTAAAACTGCTTTCCCTCTGATCTTAAAACTGACAAGGTTGTCCTCCTGTTCCTCTCTTCTGAGTGCAGCACCCCAATTTCTTCTTAAAAATGATTTAATGAATAAATAAAATGTCTTTAAAATTTTTTAGGGCTGGTGAGATGGCTCAGAAGTTAAGGCACTTGCCTCCAGTGCCTAAGGCCCCTGGTTCAATCCCCAGTACCCACATAAGCCAGACCCACGAGGTGGTGGCCCTGGTGTTCTCTCTCTCATCTCTCTGCTTGAAAATGAATAAATAAAATGTCTTTAAAAATGATTTATTAATCTGTATGTGTGTGCATATGTATGTATGGACGTGTCAGGGCTTCTTATCGCTGTAAATAAACGCTAGCTGCTTATGTCATTTTTTTGGTCTAACTTAAGTGAGTGGCTTGGAAATTGAACCAAGGCTGGCAGGCTTTGTAAGCCAAGTGCAGTTAACTGCTAAGCAGTCTTCCATGTCTGGTCACACCAGGCTCATTGTCGGCCCTGCAATCTGCCTTCATCCTGTGCAGATATAGACATGAACGGTTCCCAGAGCCACTAAACTGGTGATCTGGATGTGAAATGTCCCTCCTAGGCTCATGGGCTTGAATACTTGGTCCCCAGCTGGTGGCGCTGTTGTGGAAGGCTGTGGATAGAACCTTCAGGAAGTGGGTGTGCTTTCAAGGTTGTTTCTTCCTGTCCTCTCTCTGCTCCCTGACTGCAGTCAAAGGACTATCATGCTCCTGCTGTCATGGCTTCCCGGCCATGATAGACTTATCCATTCTTAAACTGTCATCCAAAATCAATCCATCCTTCCTCAAGTTGCTTCTGTCCGGCATTTTGTCATAGCAACAAGAAAAGTCACTAATACACTTTCTCTCTGCTGTCCCCAAGGTCGTCAGCCACCTCGACCGACTGCACTCTCCCTACCTGCATCAGCCTGCTGACCTGAACCACCTCTGGCCCCAGCTGGGTCTGATTCCTCCCCTTTAAACACTGGTGCCAGAGGTATTTTGCTAAAATGCAAATTAGCCACAGTCTTCTTCTAATTAAGAAAACTGTATCCTCTAGTGGCTTCCTGGTATACACTGATGAAAGTCAAGGTCCTTGAGATGGCACCCAAATGGACAGTCACGTTGACACAGCCATCCCCACACTATAATGGGCCTCTTACCCCTGTCCCCTGCCAGCTCCCTCCTCCACAGGGACACCACGAACTTTTGAGCCTTTCAGCTGGAATTCCTGCTTCTCCAGTTTTAAGGTCACTCCCACCCCCTCTTCTACTCCCTGTCACAGAGTAGAATTAGCTTGCATTTCCTCAGGCTCTGAGGGCATGCAAACAGGACAGTACATTCTAGATGCTTCTATGTCAGTCGCTCTTTTGCTGTTCACACCTGCTTCTCTCAGAATCTCTGCATCTCAAGTGCAGAAAGAATTATTAAAAAAAAATAACTTACTGAAAACATTTTGCCTAACATCAGATAAAATGGTTGACTATTGAGGGAAAAAACCTTTTGCTTATCCATTCCTTGTTTTCATAACAGAGCCTTGTGGCGTATTACAAAGATTCCTACATTATTTTTCTATATGGCTTCAGACCAGTTAAAACAGTAAGAATGATGGTAATAGTGAACTAGAGTTTTTAAAATCCAAAATGTCAGGGCTGGAGAGATGGCTCAGATGTCAATCAAGGCACTTGCCTCCAGTGCCTAAGCCCCCCCCCCCTTCAATTCCCCAGGACCCACGTAAGCCAGACCCACTAGGTGGTAGGTCTCTCTCTCTCTCTCTCTCTGCTTGAAAAATGAATAAATAAAATATTTTCAAAAATAAAATAAAATCCAAAATGTCCTCCAGAAACACTCCATGACAAGTCATATTTCAGTCACTAATGCCTACCAAGTCTTGTGCAGCTTCCATGACTGGTACACTTTGCTCGCCTCCTCCCTTGCCCAAAAGACAACCTGAAATACCAATGGCCATCCCTGAGTGATGCAGTCCATAGTTCCATCACCATGAAGATGAGAATGGTTAATTTGCTCAGCCAGATCCTACCTGATGTGCTGAGGAAGGAGACAGAGGGAGAGATGCTGATCCTCCCAACTGCCCCAGCTCACGGCATGCCTGCTCTGGTCCTGGCTGGTGTGAGCACCCAGTTCTATTTCTCCCTGGCTATGGCATGTTATGTTAACTTGAGTTGCCACGATGTGGAAAAATGTTGAGAATCCCACCACTAAAAGCCAGGCTACTGTTCAAACAGCAGACAGGCTTCTAGCGGGTCATTCTCTTCTCTGTCCTAGGAGGGAAATCAGTTTATGATCCATGCACACATGATCTGAGGAGACAAGACCCTGGCTCGCAATGGCACAGGTGGATTTTGTTGTTTTGATTTTGGTGGAAAACTGCTTAGAAAAAAAAAAAAAAGCAAATACTGTTCATCCCTCCCTCATGCACGATTTGCAAGAGCTGATGATTTCAGGCATGGTAGCCACACAGAATGGGGAGGCGTTTGGGTGCCTGTCACTCACCGTTCCAACCAACGGGTAAATGAACCCGGCGCCAATGCTGGCCCGGACATCAGTGATGGGTAGAATGAAATCCCTTGGCACTCCTTTTTTGTCGGGTTCGTGAGACAGAGAAAGGTGTGTCTTGGCCATGCAGATGGGCAAATTTCCAAAACCCTAGAAGAAAGAAAAAGAAATGTGTTCACTGACAACTGTGCGTCTCCTGTTCATGTGTAGATGACATCTTCCACGTCTCTGTGGCCATCGTATGTGAGCACAGATCCGAGCACACACAGCTTGTTCACCGAGAAGAAGCTGGGTGGCAACGTGTCTCCATAAGGCCACTGTTAAGCAGGTTGTGGGGTCAACTTTGGAGGGTCTCTTTAAAAGGAGATAGTTATATTTGCGTGTGCGTGTGCGTGTGCGTGTGTGCGTGTGTGTGTGTGTGTGTGTGTGTGTGTGCAAGGCTATTTTTAGCACAGCAGTGGGAGCAGCTGTTGCAACCACTTTCTAAGGCTAATAATATCCGGGATTCAGAAAGGTAATCTGGAGCAAGTCTCCTAATGAGGCTCTCAGTCCCATCGCCGCCTCCTTCTTGGAGTCTGTCAGGAAGCAAAGGGCCCTTTGTGCTGCTCTATGAATCATGGCTATTTGATCTGTGATTACATTAGAGGAACTAAGATGAGGTCACTTTTAAAGCCTCTTATTTTTAAGGACCAAAGTCTATGCCTGACTGAGAGTTCCGAAGGTGAAAGGGCAGGAAGTCACGTGACATTTCACAAAGAGGACAGTGTCTATAGAGCCTGCTGTAATTAAACAGCACACAGTGTTCCTTCAGAGACTTCATTAATTAATTGCAACCACATACTTGACACAGAACTTTTAAGGACTATTCCCTTGGTGGACAGACAGTGACAGGAATGAAAGCTTCAGAGGTAACCCCTGTAGGATTGTGTGTGACTCATCCTCAAACGATTTGTGACATTTTATTGTACTGTTGACTGTGGAAGACAATATCTTTTTGAAATCTCTACTCTTTTTTTTTTTTTTACTGATAAGGCTAAGGGGAAGTCACAATTGCTTTTCAGAGACGATACTCAGAATTTCAGATGATTACATACTGAAATAATTCTATACATGACAAAGATTTGCCATTAGAAATTATGAATAGAAGCCAGGCGTGGTGGTACATGCCTTTAATTCCAGTACTTGGTAGGCAGAGGTTAGGAGGATCACCACAGTTCAAGGCCACCCTGAAAGTACCAAAAAAAAAATTATGAAGAGATATATTTAAAGATTTAAAATTTTAAGTATTTTAAAAATGCAACATGCCATTAATATAAATACTGCATAAAAATGCTTAACAACTAAAAAATAATTTAATATTAGCATAAATGATAGTCCTTATGAAATGGTTTGATCCCCCACAAACAAATGAATGAGTTCTGGGTAATCGATCCTCAGCTGATGGCAGTTTGGATTTTACAACCTCGATGGAGCTGTGTTGTTGGGGGCGGGCTTATGGGGTTATAAGCCAGCTTCCCCTTGGCAGTGTTTGGCACACCTTCCTGCCGCTGTTTGCAGTGCTGTGGCGGAGGTGATGTCCACCCCTCTGCTCATGCCATCGTTTTCCCTGCCAGGATGGAGTCTCCCCTCGAGTCCGTAAGCCAAATAAACCCATTCCTCCACAAGCCACTTTTGCTTGGGTTCCTTCTGTGCAGCAACTAGAAAGCTGACCGCAACACCTTAATACCATTATTCAAAGTACATCGGACTGGATGTGGTGGTTCACACTTGGCATCCTAGAAGTCAGGAGGCTAAGTTAAGACAATAATCATGATTTTGAGACCAGCCTGGACTTCTAAGTGGGTTCCACTTTGTAGCCTGGGCTAGAGTGAGACCTTGCCTAAAAAAAAAAAAATCATGGGGGTGAAGTCCCAAACTGCATGATGACGATCTTCTTTTATTCAGTTTCTTGCACATAAGGAAAAGCTCACCACAGAGCCTCCGTGTGCAGAACAACATTTGAGAATCCTGGAATTCACTATGTAGTCTCAGGGTGGCCTCAAACTCACAGCCATCCTCCTACCTCTGCCTGAGTGCTGGGATAAAAGGTGTGCACCACCACGCTGGGCATGAGAATCATTTTTTTTTTTAAAAGACAAGCTGGGGCTGGAGATGTAGCTCAGTGGGAGAGTATTTGTGGAGCTCATGAGAGGCTCATCCTCAATACTACAAAAAAGAAAATAAAAGACAAGCCAAGAAGACATAGAAACTTCTAAGAAAACCCCCGGAGAATACCCAACTGGTAGTTGTGATGGTTAATATTGATTGTCAACTTGACTGGAATCTAGACTCAGCAGGGAGACACTCGTCTAGGAATGTATGGGAGGGATTTTCTAGATTTGATTGGGCAGAGGTAGGGGAATAGCCTGGGCCGACCCACCTAGAAAAACCAAACCAAACAAACCAAAACCAAAACCAGGCTGGGTACCTGAGAGCATAGCCCTTTGGTCATGATGGTCCAACATTCTGCAGCGGACTTAACTCTCATACCAAGATAAGACTAGAAGGTGCGGGTGTGGTGGTGCATGCCGAGATAGAAGAAGCCCTGTGGGTTCGAGGCCAGCCTGGGCTATAGAGAAAGACGTTACCTAGGACACCCCCCCAAAAAAAAAATACTAGAAGGTGACTCCAGCATGGCTGCTTGCCAACCTGCCAACCACTGTGTTGAGGCAGAAGATGATGGAACCTTCAACCCGGCAGACAATCTAACACCAAGCACCCCATCTTGACGTACTGCTTGCGAGCAGCGTGCTGGCATTTTTAAGGTAGCAGGAAGAACTACCAAGCAAAGGTTATCTTGAAAACACAGGGTGAATCCCCCCCCAAATTCTGGTACTTTCTTTTACCTGCTGCGTATACCGATCAATCTTGGATTGCGCCTCAGGGGAGAGCTCAATGTCCTTGGCCCCGTACACAGCCTGGGCGATGGTTCTAATCTTCTCCACAATTGGAAGCTGGAGAAACACAAATGGCCACAAACTCAGACTGAAGAATGAACGGAAGCCTGGCGAAACTTTAGGTAATGAAGGCAAATTCCCCAGTAAGTGCAGCCTTTGAAACCAATTCCTCTTCTCCTTCTACATTCTTTGGTGGAAGCCTGCAGAGAATAAAGGACAACCTTAACCTTGGGGTAAGGACCTCTCTTTCTCCCTTCCTTAAGACAGCATCTCTCTTTTTTGTTTGGTCCCAGGGAAGGTCAGACCTTTGGGATTCTCGTGGCGTTGCCTCTCACTGCTTCAGGCACGTGGGTTAGGGTCACAGTCAAGTGCACCACTTTACAAGTACCTTTAACCACCAAGCAATCTCCCCAGACCTCCTCTACATTCTTAAGTCGCTGAAAAGCTCAGAACAAAAGTCAAATGACACAAAAGAAGCCTCAGATTTTCAACCAATTGAAGAGGCCCCTTCTCCAGTGAACCATTTTTAGTCATTGGAACATTTAAAAAACAGAGTTTATACTTTTCAAGAGCCGTTAATAAAGAGTTAGTGTGTGTGTGTGTGTGTGTGTGTGTGTGTGTGTGTGTGTGTGTGTGTGCAAGAGTGGAATGATATTTTAATAAGTGCCGATGTGACTGAGCATTTACTTGGAAAAACAAATGATACTGGCTGGAGAGATGGCTCAGTGGTTAAGGCACTTGCCTCCAGTGCCTAAGGCCCCGGGTTCAATTCCCCAGGTCCCACATAAGCCAGACCCACAAGGTGCTGGCCCTGGTGCGCTCTCTCTCTCTCTCTCTCTCTCTCTCTCTCTCTCTCTCTCTCTTTCTCTCTCTTATCTCTGCTTGAAAATGAATAAATAAAATATTGAAAGAAAAGAAAAACATGATAAATCTATTGTCACATGAGAAAATTATGAGACACAGGATGGGAAAAATTTTGAGAAGTCCAGATATTGGCTAATCAATTGGTAACATAAGCCCCAAATCCCAGCATCTGGGAGGCGGAGATATATTTCCAAGTAAGTATGTGGCGGGGAGATAGTGTCTATAATTCTAGATGGGAAACCCAGATACACATTGCTGGCAAAAACAACCAAATAGAAAACTACAAGTGGTCATGAAAAGAGGACTGACTCACGCAGAAGAGATACAGTTCTAATTTTAAGCAAAGCAGTTGGCAGAATCGATAATTTTCCTATGGGCAGAAAATACTGTCATGATGCCGTTAGTGAGTTTACTGTTTGGTGAATGAACGAGGCAGGGAAGGATGATGCCACCCAAGGGACAGAAGACGGGACAATTTTGTTTGGCAGGGTCACAAGATGTATCTGCATGAATGACTGTTGATGTAAGATGGAGAGTTATTCAAAGAGAAAACCCTCCCAATGCTGACAGAAGCCCAAACTGCTTTGAAATGTGCTTTTTCATTACTGGAGCTTTTTACTTCTGTGGCCTGGAACACAAACATCCAACAGTTTAAAATTTAACAATGAAGTCGGGCGTGGTGGTGCACGCCTTTAATCCCAGCACTCGGGAGGCAGAGGTAGGAGGATCACCATGAGTTCAAGGCCAGCCTGAGACTACAGAGTGAATTCCAGGTCAGCCTGGACTAGAGACCCTACCTTGAAAGACAAAACAAAACAAAACAAAAAATGTAAAAACCTACAAAAAGACAAACCTTCAATAACGGGCAAAAAGAGTGAGTGCTCGGCACAGCAACACTGCTTAGCCTCAGTGGTCAGCAAGAACACGCCAATCAAAGCACTGAAAAGCACTTCATAGCAAGTGAGGTCGGGATGACGTCACCTGCAGGTGACAGGCTTCTACGAGCTCTTGCCTCGTGCTAATCACCTCACCTGGGGAAGCTTTCTTTCTTTCTTTTTTTTTAATTTTAATATATATATATTTATTGTCCATAATGAGTTACATTATTTAGTGGGCAAACAATGAGTTATTATCCCCAATTCCCCAATGTCCCTCTCCCCCTCCCCAATCAGCTGGATATCCTCCTCCGTGGGTCGTCTGGATCAGTCCTTGTGGCAGGGGACCCTGGATAGCCTAGTACTCAGCCTGGTTCTCCTGGCCCAAGTGTGTTGTTACTGAGGGGTGCCATGCCTCTGGATAGTCTCCCCCATCACCTGGGGAAGCTTTCTGACCGCTCTCTTCACTTCTACTCCAAGTCTAACCTTCCAACACATACCTAAGCAAAATAATAATAATAATAATAATAATAATAATAATAATAATAATAATAAGTCTCATGACTCATGGCAAACTCTAACTCTAGTATTGAAGCACCTGCACCCAAATCCTTGGAGTCCCTGTGTCTCCTTTCTTCTTGCTTGTGGATCCTGTCATAAAGCCCCCCCCTGTTTCTTTAAACTCAACCTCTCTGGGTGCTCTAGGGATCCCTCCCCCCAGCACATGTCATATTCCATTCTTTAAAAAAATTTTTTTTTTGCAAGCAGAGAGTGAGACAGAGAGAGGGAGAGGGAGAGAGAGAGAGAGAGAGAGAGAGAGAGAGAGAGAAGAAAGAAGAGAATGGGCACACCATGACCTCCAGCCACTGCAAACGAATTCCAGACAAATGTTCCACTGTGCTTTACGTGGGCACTGGGGAATCGAACCCAGTTTGTTAGGCTTTGCCGGCAATGGCCTTTGCCACTGAGCCATCTCTCCAGCCCCAATTTCCCTTCTATGATGACTGAATGCTGTTGTGGCTTTCTTCCCTGACTCAGTGGCTGCTACCTTGAGATATACTGATGGGTTCAAGTGGTCTCTGTCCCAGGACACCTGGCTGGATCAAACCGAGCCTGAAATGGCCTGGTTGGCAGGGGACCTATCACACTCCATGTCATGCGAGAAATGGGAGTCCCCATCTCTGCGAGGGACAGTTCTGGAGAGAAAGGGTCATTATTTCCCAGCAAGGCAGGGTGTGGACCGAGCTAAAAGGCAGTAAGTTCTCGCCCCATGTCAGAGAATAATAACCAGCGAAGTCATCTCCCAAGCAAAGATCTGACCACTTGGGGAGAAGTGCACGTTACAGAAAGAATTAGGGCTTGCTGGGGCACAGATAACTTGTGGGTAAATTTTTCCCATCCAGGACGAGGATTGAACCTAAGGCCTCATTCATGCAAGACGAACGCTTTTCTACTTTTTAAAATTTTCGAGACAGGGCTGGAGAGATGGCTCAGCAGTTAAGGCACTTGCCTCCAGTGCCTAAGGCCCCGGGTTCAATTCCCCAGGTCCCACATACGCCAGACCCACAACGTGGTGGCTCTGGTGCTCTCTCTCTTTCTCTCTCTCTCTCTCTCAATCTCTGTATCTCTGCTTGAAAAATGAATAAATAAAATAAAAAAAAATAAAATTTTCGAGACAGAGTTTCAGTAAATTGCCCAGACCATAGAAGAAAACACCCAACGTTCTCTGGCCTCCATATACACGCACAGATCTTCACATCCATGTGCATGAACTATGTACATGCCACACTACATACCATACATACTACACACACACGTGCTAGAAAATAAAGATACAGCCCGGCCCCTGGAAATGGATAGTTATTGTACAGATGACCAATAAATTTTTTTTTAAAAAATATTTTATTTATTCATTTTCAAGCAGAGAGAGAGAGAGAGAGAGAGAGAGAGAGAGAGAGAACACATCAGGGCCACCACCTTGTGGGTCTGGCTTATGTGGGACCTGGGGAATTGAACCCGGGGCCTTAGGCACTGGAGGCAAGTGCCTTAACCGCTGAGCCATCTCTCCAGCCCCCCAATGAATGTTTTTAAGTTTCCTGTCATCTAAGCACGGGCTGCAGGAGACAGAGACAGAGGACATTTTATATGAACCTCAGCGCTCACCATGTGCATCACTGTACATAAAGTGCTGGCCACGGACACCGCACTAGAGGCCCAGTCTCCTCTGCTGGCCAACGCCCGCCTTGACAGACAGAGCAGCCTTTTAAAAACTCAAAGCACACAGGAGCTAGAAGCTTCTTCCGGGAGGCAAGAACCACCTCATCAAGCACAAGGACCACACTTGGGGCTGGGGGAGGGCGCTGGCTCTCAGGACCATGTGTTCAGTCAGCAGGGACCCCCTGTGCAGCTCAGCCTGGGCTAGGTTCCGAAGTGCCCTCTCAGCATCACTCTGTGAGCACAGGGACATGTGTATCCTTGTCAAAAACTAGCCCCAGGCCAACATGCTCTAGAAACTTCTACAAGGCTTTCCTCTTTTTTTTTTTGGTTTTTCTTTTTCAAGGTAGGGTCTCGCTCTAGCCCAGGCTGACCTGGAATTCACTGTGTAGTCTCAGGGGGGCCTTGAACTCATGGCGATCCTCCTACCTCTGCCTCCCGAGGGCTGGGATTAAAGGCGTGCGCCACCACGCCCGGCTCCTCTTTCTTTTTAAAAAAATATTTTTGGGCTGGAGAGATGGCTCAGAGGTTAAGGCACTCGCCTGCAAATTCTAACAAATCAAGTTTCATTCCCTAGTACCCACATAAAGCCAGATGCACAAAGTGCTGTATGTATTTGGAGTTCGTCTGCAGTGTCTGGAGGCCCTAGTGTGCCCATTCTCTCTGTCTTTCTTCTATCTCTTTCGCTTGCAAATAAATAAATTTCTTTAAAAAAATTTTGAGGCAGGGTCTTATTCTAGCCTAGGCTGACCTGGAACCCACTCTGCAGTTCCAGGCTGGCCTTGAACTCACATTGTTCCCCCACCTCTACCTCCAGAGTGCTGGGATTAAAGGCATGAGCCACCATGCCTGGTAATCAAAATATTTTTTAAAAAAATATTTTAATTTTTTGCAAACAGAGAGAGAGAGAGAGAGAGAGAGAGAGAGAGAGAGAGAGAGAGAGAGAGAGAGAGAGAGAAAGAGAGGGAGGAAGCGGAGGGCATGCCAGGGTCTCTTGCTACTGCAAATGACGTCCAGATGCATACACCATTTTGTGCATATGGTTGTATGTGGGTGTTGGGGAACTGAACCTGAGCCATCAGGCTTTGCAAACAAACACCTTTAATTGCTAAGACATCTCTCCAGCCCCCTGATGCTTCTCTTTTATTTACAAGTAAATAAACAGAAATATCTTAGTGAGCTTATCATTTAGGTTTAGTATCAAAAGTGCCCCAGCTGGGCGTGGTGGCGCATGCCTTTAATCCCAGCACTTGGAAGGCAGAGGTAGGAGGATCACCAGGAGCTCAAGGCTACCCTGAGACTACATAGTGAATTCCAGGTCAGCCTGGATTAGAGCAAGACCCTACTTCAAAAAAAAAAAAAAAAAAAGTGCCCCAATGAGGTATTTCTTCTGTGTGTAATATATTTGTTATATCACCAGGAAAGAAACAGCCTCACAATTAAGCTTTCTCTCTCTCTCTCTCTCTCCCTCCCTCCTCTTTTTTCCTCTTTCTCTCTTTTTTTCTCTCTCTCTCTCTCCCTCC
>PVHP010014906.1:0-38085 GCA_004024765.1 Zapus hudsonius
TGTGTGTGTGTGTGTGTGTGTGTGTGTGTGTGTGGTGTGTGGTGTGTGTGTGGTGTGTGTTTGGGTGTGGTTTGCATGGGTGTGGTTTATTCGTGGGTGTGTGTGCGTTCTCATACACAGACACACTCTCTATGCCCCTTTCTGTCTCAAATAAAAATATATTTTAACATAAAGTTGTTGATAATTGATGGGTTTGGTGTTTTAAACTGAACTAATTGATAAGCCTTGAATTGATAGAAGAATTGACCCAGCTGTGCATGCTGGAAGCTGCATTGATATGTTTTCATTATACTATTCCTTTGGCTTCATTTGCTGTAGTGCACACTGAGGAATTGATCAATCTTGTAATTTTTTTTTGAAGTAGGGTCTTGTTCTATCCCAGGCTGACCTGGAATTCACTAGGTAGTCTCAGGCTGCCTCCCAAGTGCTTAGATTAAAGGCACGTGCCACCACACCTCACTTTTTTTTTTTTTAGTTGTGTGTGAGTTTTTATAACCATGTGTTAGACAGTGCCCTGAGCACAGCATATATAACTCCTCTGTTTACTGATGAACTTAATTTTCATTTTGAGAAAAAGAAGGTTATAGGATTGCTGTAGTTTCTGTTCCTTACCTCTGCCACTTGCCATTGAGCTATATTTGTCTGTGTTGTAGGTTAGAGCTTGAGAGAGCCAATTTAGGAGGATATTGGGGAAGCTTGGGAGGATAGCTGAATGGTGGCTTAGTAGCACCAACTTAGACTCCTGTGCCCCCTAATCATGCCCAAGGGAACAAAAAAAAAACATAAGCGGAGGACCATTTATTTTTTTCTGTTGAAATAAAGCTTTGAATCTGCTTTAGGTTCATTTAGCGTTCCTTTGTTTAAGTGCCTGTGGAAATATTTAATCACTTTTTTTTTCAAATGGAAAAATCCTTTTTTTAAAAATCCTTTATTTAAACAAACATGTTAAAATGCCAATGACCAGAGTTGTCACTGAAGTGAAGATTTTCCTGAAGTTTAAAAATGGCTTAAATTTCTTCCTGCTGGCTTGTTAAGTCACAATGTCTCCATCAGTTTTTCTCCAGGTCTTATGTTTGTTGGGGTGTTTATCAACCATGCCCTCTTCTAGATCTCTTGATTCACTTTCACAAACCAGCACTTTGGGAGACACTGGGAGCAGGTGTTGTAAGAACAAGTGAAGGACTGATCTGCTTGATCTACGCTCCAGACAACAGGGTCAGAGTCTCATTGCAGTGTTTAGGAAGACTTTCACTTGATTCCAAAGTTGGCCAAGTAAGCTTTGGAAGGTTGAGTGGCCCATCGTCTATCACAGTCTTGTAGGCACAGGGAGCCTCGTGCTCCTTGAGCATTGATGGGGACCACGTGACGAGCATTGTACTTGCAGTTACATCTTAGCAATCTTTTTGCATGATGCCAAAGTGGTACTGAAGCCTGCCGACTGAAACCCTGTGACTTGGGTCATGTGGATAGATTTCTACCTCTTCTGGCTCCATTAGTCCTAAATGGTAGGAACCACAGGTTGGAGAAGGCTGGTACTGGGATGTGCTAATAATCACTTTTTAGTAGGCCAAGGGTCAACTGCCTAGCTTGGTTCTTCTTTCAGAAGAACATGTAAAAGGAACCTGCCTATTTGTAGTTAATTAGATCCTGGATCCTTTACCATGTTTTAGGGCTACCTTGTGATTTTATTTTTTTCTTTTTTGTTTTTGATAGAAATATTGTAGGAACCAATTTTTCCTCAGAGGGTAGAATGAATAATTTGCAGTTGGACTATGCTCATAGCTGATGCTTGTACCTTCCTTACCTGAAAAATTGACTCTTTTGAGCCCTGCATTCACTTCCTGCCTCTGAACCAATGCAGGATGCTTTTATTCTGTGGTGCTAATGGTTATATATATATTACAAGTTTAATGCATGGTATGTCATTTATTTTCACTTTTTTTTTGTTTTGGTACTAGTTTTGGACCAATTGAATACAAAGGCCCCATGCGTGCTGTTTACATTGAGAAGTTTGTTCGACGGGTGATGAAACCACTTCTCTACATCCCATCTCAGTCAGAACTGCTTGATTTCCTTTCAGACTACGAGGTACCTATCTTTCATATCTTCTCTGTTCCTGAGGCCTTTACTGGTATACTGGATTGTTTGTATAAAAAGGTTTTTGTTTGTTTGTTTCATTTTTGTGTATGTTAATTGCTTAAGATAGTGGATTTTATTATCGTCATACTTAAAAAATGTCTCCTGAATGATAGCATTAAAAGATAACATAGATGAGCCCCAGTCAAGTGTATTTGAGACACTTATAATAAGGGTGGTTTGTTCAGGTGATCTTCAAGAGAAGAGAATACTTGCAAAATCATGTCTGTGTTTCAACAGACTTCCATGAATGCCTTATTGTCACATGAGAATGAGCTTGCAATTTATAGACACTGCAAATTTCCAAGAATGTTATTTGACACTTGATAATTTTGCAGTGAGATACCTGGCTTTTCTTGTTAGATGTAGCTTAGCTTTTATTTATTTAAACAAACTGAAAATGTAATCCTCTTTGTTTAATTAAGTATATAGCTATTTCAAGGTTTTGTTTACAGAATATTCCTAACTTCCTAACACAGCTTTTTCCTGCTTCCTCACTGCCAGCTTCAACTGCAGATAAAAATTTTAAAATAAGAACTTCAATACATGTTTAGGATAGCGGGTTTTTAAAAGATAGTTTATTGATTTGTCAGCAGGGAGGGAAGAGGGAGAGTGGACTTCTCATACCAGGGCCTCTCCAGACAAACTTCAGATGCATGTGCACCTTTTACAAGTGGGGAACTGAACTTGGGCTGTCAAGCTTTGCAAGCAAGCAGCTTTAACCTCTGTGTCATTTCTCCAGCTTGCAAGCAAGCAGCTTAACCTGTGTTATCTCTCCAGGCTGATAGCTGTTTTTTATTTTATTTTTATTTTTTAAATAGGGTCTCACTCTTGTAGCTCAGATTAGCCTAGAATTCACAGCTGTTATCCTGCTTTGCCTTCCCAAGTGCTAGGATTATAGACATGAGCTACCTTAGTTTGTTGAGAAGCCAGTGTTGAGATTATTAAAATAATCCCCAGACAAACATGGTGGCATACACCTTTAATCCCCACATTTGGGAGGCAGAGGTAGGAGTATTGCTGTGAATTCAAGGCTATCTTGGGACTACAGAGTGAGTACTAGGTTATCCTGGGCTACAGTGAGACCCTACCTTGAAAAAAAACCAAAAAATAAAATAGGGCTGGAGAGATGGCTCAGCAGTTACGGCACTTGCCTCTAAAGCCTAATGACTCAAGTTGGATTCCCTAGTACCCATGTAAAGCCAGATGCACAAAGTGGCACATGCATCTGGAGTTCATTTGCAGTGGCTAGAAGTCCTGGTACACCCATTCTCCCTCTTTCTTTGGAAATAAATAAAATAAAATAATCTCCCAAATTATGAAAATTGGGACATGTGTTTGATACACTTAGTAAAAATGATACTTAGGTGCAACAAAACCAAGGCCATAAGTACCAGCTAAAGATCAAAATCTCATGAATCCAGTCCTCACCAACTCAGATGGTGACTAAGTTGAATTTTACCTTTTGTACTTTGTATATTTCTTACAGATCTATGTGAATTTTGCAAGGCAAGACAGACAGAGAGAGAGAGAGAGAGAGAGAGAGAGAGAGAGAGAGAGAGAGAGAGAGAGATTCTGCAAATGGACTCCAGAGCATTTGCCACTTTGTGTATATATCTGGCTTTATGTGTGTACTGGAGAATCAAATCTGAGTCATTAGACTTTACTGGCAAGCGCCTCTGAAAACTGTACTTTTTCTTAATGGGGAAAACTCACTTGTCCAGTGTCCATGATTGATCAATTTAAATGAAGGTGAAGGCACTATGTTGTAGTCAGTTTTTTGTAGCTAGCAGAGATCACCCTACCAAAAGCAGTTTATGAAGGAAAGGGTTTATTTTGGCTTACAGACTCTAGGGGAAGCTCCATCATGGCAAGGAAAATGATGGCATGAGCAGATGCTGGACGTCATCTGGCCACCATGAGGTGGATAGCAGCACTGGCAAGGGAAGCTGGCTATAACACCCATAAGCCTGCTCCCAACAGTACACCTTCAACAAAGTTCCAATTCCAAAATTGCCATCAGCTGGGAGTCAAGAATTCAGAGCACATAAGTTTATGTGGGGACACCTGAATCAACCACATTCTGCCCCTAGCCTCCAAAAACTGATAACTTTACCTGATATAAAAATGCAATGCAAAAAAAAAAAATGCAATGCATTCAGCCCATCTTCAAAAAGTCCCTATAGTTTTTATCAATCTTATTGCTGTTCAAACATCCCCATAATTCAAGGTCTTTTTAAAAAAATACTTTATTCATTTTCAAGCAGAGAGAGAGCGCGAGAGCACGAGCGCACTAATGCCACCACTTTGTGGGTCTGGCTTATGTGGGTCCTGGGGAATTGAACCCAGGGCCTTAGGCACTAGAGGCAAGTGCCTTAACTGCTAAGCCATCTCTCCAGCCCTCAAGGTCTTTTAACTGAGCCATAATACCAAAAAGTTCATAATGGCACAGAATAAATATCCACACTACAGAAGATGGCATTGGGCATAACAAAGATTGAACCAATATAAGTTGGTGTTTTCTTTCTTTTTTTTTTTTTTTTTGGACGCAGGGTAACTTACTCTAGCCCAGGCTGACCTGGAATTCACCATGTAGTCTCAGAGTGCCCTCAAGCTCACAGTGACCCGCCTACCTCTGTCTCCTGAGTGCTGGGATTAAAGGCGTGCGCCACCATGCCTGTCGGGGATTATTTCAATAATCTCAATACTGGCCTCTCAACAAACTATGGCTTCTAATACAAGTTTTTAAAAAATGTTTTATTTGCAAACAGGGATAGAAGAGAGACAGACAGAGAGAAAGGGCACTCCAGGGCTTCCAGCTGCTGCAAGCAGACTCCAGATGCATGCACCACTTTGTGCATCTGGCTTTATGTGGGTATTGGATAATCAAACACAGATTGTTAGACTTTGCAGGCCTTAACTGCTGAGCCGTCTCCAGCCCTCAATACAAGTTTTAAAATAAGGCATACATCAAATTCTGTAATTTCCAAGTCCGACAAGTCTCCAAGTTCAGTAATTCTAACCAGTGACAGGACTCTGGTGTTTCAATTCTGCCCCTCCAACTAAGCTGTTTACAGTCCCAGAAAACTCCATCTGGTACCAGCATCTCTCCTTGGCAGCCATTCCATAGTCCTGGTGCCTCCAATGGGTTTCCACTGCAACACACCATTCATCCTTATGGCATCATTGGGCCTCTTTGCAGGTAATCCAACAAGCCTGTTTAACATGGCCATTTCCACAAAACAAAAACTTGTTCCAAATTCAATGATCCACTTT
The DNA here is from genome assembly GCA_004024765.1 of Zapus hudsonius. Taxonomy (NCBI): domain Eukaryota; kingdom Metazoa; phylum Chordata; class Mammalia; order Rodentia; family Dipodidae; genus Zapus; species Zapus hudsonius. The sequence goes on from PVHP010014906.1 coordinate 5,413, forward strand.
CCTGCATTTGTTATACTCCATATTACCATGTGGGCTACCAATTTGTTAATAATCTAGGGGGAATAAAGCTGACTCTGAAGAGCAGGAAACCTCTTTCAGCATTCAGGCCCCTTAATTCAAGAGTCCACATTATTTCTTCTGTCCCAGTCTTAATGGTTGTCATCTCTCAAACAATTGCAGCTGAATGGGCAGCAGTTTTGGCCCAAAGATTTCATTTCTTTCTGTGCCATCTCAGTCTGCTCACACCAGTCCATTTCTATGCAAAGCAACCCTGCAGAAGTTCTTAGGACACAGGCAGGCAGAACGCAGCAGGCCTCTCACACAGACTGCCTCCAGACTAGTCCTGAAAAAGTTTCCTCTCATCCTTGTAAGCCAAACCTCACAGTCCACAGTTGCATTTAGGTCTTTGAACTCCAACTAGAATGATACACAAAGCTGTACTTACAGCACTACAAGGCTTCTCTTAGGCTGAGGTTTCAAATCCTTCCACATTCCTCCTGCAAATCAGTTCCAAAAGGCCAAAGCCAGACAATCAAGGTTCTAGCAGCAACAATCTACTCCTCAGTAGCTAAAATTTAGTTGTTGCAGTCAGCTTTCTTATTGCTGGAACAAAGAACCAGACCAAAAGCAGCTTATGGAGGAAAAGGTTTATTTTGGCTTACAAGACTTCAGGGGATGCTCCATGATGGCAGGGTAAACAAGGGCATGAGCAGAGGCTGGACATCACCTCCTGGCCAACATCAGGTGACAATAGCAATAGGAGAGTGTGCAAAGCACCGGCAAGGGGAAGCTGGCTATAGCACCCATAAGCTCGCCCCTCAACAACACACTTTCAACAAGGTTTTAGTTCCAAAATTGCCATCAGCTGGGGATCAAGCATTCAGAACGCTGGTTGGTCCATAATGCATCCATGATACTTTATGGTCCTAGAAAGCCAAGCCAGCCTGCAGACAGGAAAAATTCACTTAGGCTAGAAAGAAGGAGAAAATGGGGTCATTCTCTTGGCCATGTCAGGTTTAGAATATAGTCACCTATTAAGGGTCCTTTTTCTCTGTCTGCCTAGCCAAAGAAATTGCTTATTTTCTAGTGTTTGGATCTCTCTCTCTCTCAAAAGCCACCTTAACTGTTAGGGAAATGTGGCAGTGACCGCTCATTGCTAAGGGAGTGATATTAGGCCACAGCAGTCAGGTTCTCCTGGAGGGAGGGCTAAGAGCCTATGGTAGAATACTGGCCTGATGGTCAGCTTTTGGGTACTAGAATATCTTTTTGTATTACTACTACTACTATTATTTTTGTTTGTTTGTTTGTTTTCAAGGTAGGGTCGTCTTCTAGCCCAGTTTGGAACTCATTCTGTAGCGGGCAATCCTACATGTGCCTCTTGAGTGCTGGGATTAAAAGCATGCACCACCATGCCTGGCTTCTTTTTGTATTTTTGGCATTTGAAAGCTTTTGTTTTGTTTTGTTTGTTTTTTTGAGGTAGGGTCTCTAGCCCAGGCTGACCTAGAGTTCACTATGGAGTCTCAGGGTGGCCTTGAACTGACAGTGATCCTCCTACCTCTGCCTCCAAAGTGCTGGCCACGCCTGGCTGGAAGTATTTTTATTTTTGGAGGTAGGGTCTCACTCTAGCCCAGGCTGACCTGGATCTCACTCTGTAATTCCAGGCTGGCCTTGAACTCACAGCAGTCATCCTACCTATACCTCCCAAAGAAGGATACACCCATCCAGGCCATGCAGGAAGTATTTTTCAAGCAGTGTTTTTGGAAATGAAGTTAGAGATATTTGTAATCCCTTTTCCTTCTTCCCTTCCTTCCTTGATGTTTGCAGTGTTCTTACAGTATCTATGGTAGAACAGGTGCACACTGGTGGCAGGGCTCTTTAAACCGTAAGTTCTGCCTCACATCCATCCAGCTTGCTGTTTAGCAGTACTTTCAAAGGTGCTGCTGCTCCAAGTATTGACATGGTGCTGGTACCAAGGTCACTGTGTGCTGATGACACTCATTACAGATGGGTTTAGCAGCCCGCTTAGTTAGAGTGATGGCCAGCATTGATGGTCCTGCCTTTACAGTAGGAGCCACCAGCACACTAAGACAGAACCTCACTTTGAAGACTTCTGTCTTCTGTTACAATGACTTTCTTTCCCCTAAAAGCTACAGAGAGCTTTTATTGTGTCGTCTTTTAGCTGGATTTCTCACCGAGGTGCAGAGGTCTGGTGAGAGCCAGTACCTGAAGAATTGTGAAGTTACCAAGAAGTCAGGTCCACTGTGGTGCTTGTAAAACATATCAAATAGTGCTGCCTAAAAAGAAGCTGTCAGTCTATTACACACTTTTGTAAGGTAACATAAAAACAGAATTCCAGCTGGGCACAGTGCCATGTGCCTGAAAAGCTCCCAGTTACTCAGATGTTGAGGGAGGATTCCAGCCTGGGCAATATAGGGATTTCAGAACCTCTCCCCAAAAAACAAATCTTTGATTTCAAAATATTTATTTGCAAGGAGAAAGAGAATGAGACTAGGTCCTCTTGCCACTGCTTTGCAAGCAATCTCCTTTAACTGCTGAGCCATTGTCTCTAGCCCCCAACAAATCTCTCTCTCTCTCTTTTTTTTTTTTCAAAGTAGGATTTTACTCTAGCCCAGGCTGACCCTAGAACTCAATGTGTAATTCCAAGCTGGCCTTGAACTCACAGTGATCCTGTTACCTCTGCTTCCTGAGTGTTGGGATTAAAGGGATGCACCACCACACCCAGTTAAATCTTTTTCAAAAAATAATTTTAGGGCTAGATAGATGGCTTAGTGGTTAAGGTGCTTGCCTGCAAAGCCAAGCAATCCCGAATCCATTCCCCAGTACCCACATAAGTGGTGCATGCATCTAGAGTTCATTTGCAGTGGCTAGAGGCCCTAGCATACCCATACACACATATACACCCTCTCCCCTTTCTGTATCTGCTTGCAAATATTTAAAAAATTTTATTTGTCTGTTAAGAGAGTGAGGATGGTCTTGTTAAGGCCTCTTGCTGATGCAAATTAATGCCAAATGCATGTGCTTCTTTGTGTATCTAGCTTTACAGAGGTACTGGGGAATTGAACCCCTGACTAGCAGGCTTTGCCAGCAAGGATTTTTATTCACTGAGCCATCTCTCTGGCCCCAACAAATCTTTTTTTTTTCTTTTTTGAATGTTTTCCATAAGTTTTTTTTTATTATCCATAATGAGTTACATTATTTAATGGGCAAACAATGAGTTGTTATCCCCAATTCCCTAATGCCCCTCTTCTCTATCCCCAACTGGCTGGATATCCTCCTCCAATGGCCATCTGGATCAATCCTTGGGGCAGGGGACCATGGACAGCCTAGTAGTCAGCCTGGTTCTCCTGGCCCTTGTATGTTGTTACTGAGGGGTGCCATGCCTCTGGATATTCTCCCCCACCACGGCTCTCACAATCTTTCCGCCCCCTCTTCCACTCAGTTCCCTGAGTTGTGGTGGGCCTACCTCTGCCTCCGGAGTGCTGGGATTAAAGGCGTGCGCCACCATGCCTGGCTATTATTGTTCTTTTTAAAAAGTATTTTTATTTATTTGCAAGCAGAGAGTGAACAAGAATGACAAGAATGAGTGGGGGCACCAGGACCTACTAGAGCACAAGTACTTTTAACCATTGAGCCATTTCTCCAGCCCTTAAATTATTTTTTTTTTTGAATTTATTTATTTGAGAGACTGAGAAAGAGGTAGAGAGAGAGGGAGAGAATTGGCGCTACAGGGCTGCTAGTCACTGCAAATGCGCTCCAGATGCATGCACTACCTTGTGTATCTGGCTTTATGTGGGTACTGGGAGTTGGACTCTGGTCCTTCTGCTTTGCAGGCAAGGACCTTAACCACTGAACCATCTTTCCAGCCTAACTTTAGTTCTTTGTATATTTAAATTTAGTTCTTAGAATCCAGCTGGGCATAGCTTGGTGGCACATATCTATAATCCCAGCACTCAGGAGGCAGAGGCAGAAGGATCACAGGTTCAAGGGCAGTGTAAGCTACATAGCAAGTTCCAGGCTAGCCAAGTCCACATAGACTGTCTCAAGTGAATGAATGAATTTAAATATACCAAAATTTGGTTGAAGTAAGTCATTTAATGTTTTTGTGGCATTTTTTAGGTTTGCTATGGTGGCAGAGTTTTTTTTTTAAGGGTTTGTGACATCTTGTAGGAGTGCAATTGATAATTCCTCCCCCCAGGTAGGGTCTTGCTCTAGCCTAAACTGGCCTAACCTCGAATTCCCTATGAATTCTCAGGGTGGCCTCAAACTCATGGTGATCCTCCTGCCTCTGCCTCCCGAGTGCTGGGATTAAAGGCATGGGCCATCAAGCCCAGTGATAATTTCCTCTTATTGAAAGAACTTTATTGATTAGATAGAGGTTCGCCTATTGTCCAGATAAATGTGAGTAGTCTGGTTACCTTAAAGTTGAATGGTTAACATTGATTACTTGATAGGTGATATTGATGTCCTGAAATAGTTTCCACTATGAAACTAAACTTGTATCATACATTTATTATTCATTATGGCTATCAAAAGGGCCAAGCTTAATGGTACAGGCCTTTAATCCCAGCTCTTGGGAGGCAGAGGTAGGAGGATTGCTGTGAGTTCAAGGCCAGCCTGGAAGTACAGAGTGAATTCCTGCCTTGGAAAACCAAAACAAACAAAAGGTTATCAAAAGGAATGTTCCTGGTTTGAATTTTATGTTTTACAGTTGAATCTATTCAAACACTCTTTCAGATGATTTGGTATTGAATTATCTGGAAGAGCAGTTTGTTATTTGCAAGTGGAGAAAGAATGAATATGAGAGAACGAATGAGCTTTTGCTGCTGCAAATGGACTCCAGATACATGCACCACTTTGTGCATCTGGCTTTACATGGGGACTGGGGAATCGAACCTGGGCTAGCAAGCTTTGCAAGCAAGCGCCTTTACTGAGCCATTTCCTCAGCCCAAGAGTAGAAGTTTTTTTTTTAACTTTCATAATTTAAAATAAATTTTATTTATTTTCAAGGAGGGTTGGAGGGAAGGAAAAACAGAGAGAGAGAGAGAGAGAGAGAGAGAGAGAGAGAGAGAGAGCGAGCATTCTCAAGTGTGTGTGAAAGAATGGGTGCTCCAGGGACTCCAGTTCTGCAAACTCCAGATACATGCACCACTTTGTGCACCTGACTTTACATGAGTACTGGGGAATCAAACTTAGGTTGTTAGGCTTTGCAGGCAAGCACCTTAACCATTGAGCAATCTCTCCAGCTGCCAATAGTTGAAGTTTTTAACCAAAAAAATTCACTTAGATATCTATTTCAAACCTACCCAAATCAGATTGCCAATCATTAGCATAGTATTATTTCCGTGATATAGTACTTTGAACCCCGGCACAGTTTCTAGGAAATTTTTCCTTTAATATCACAGACATTAAAAGGTGAAAATTTATGTTTTGTTTTTTTAAGACAAAGTCTGAAGCCTAGGCTGGTTTCAGCTAACTGTGTAGACAAAGATGACCTTTTTTTTTTCTTCCTTTTTGGTTTTTCAAGGTAGGGTCTTACTCTAGCCCAGGCTGACCTGGAGTTCACTATGTAGTCTCAGGGTGGCCTTGAACTCACAGTGATCCTCCTACCTTTGCCTCCTGAGTGCTGGAATTAAAGGCACTTGCCACCACGCCCGGCAACAAAAATGACCTTGAACTGAACCCAAGTGCTGAGATTATAGGTATATGACCTCATGCCCAACTCTAAAGGATAAAAATGATAAATACTTGACTAGAAATTCTGGGATGCGCTAGACCTTGTTGGCCAGGACACACTGAATAATCCATGAATAAGTAAGTGCTTGTCAGTTTCTAGTGGGGTTCCTTCTTATCTGCCCAGGGGCAATGTAGGTCATTGGGACTTGCAGACCCTCCAAATGGATCAAGAAGCCAGCCAGGGTTGGGTTGGGGAAATCACTCAGCAGTTAAAGGCACTTGCTTGCAAAAGCTTGCCATTCTGGGTTCATTTCTCCAGTATCTTTGTAAAGCCAGATGAACAAAGTGGCTCATGCAGTGACAAAAGGTCCTGGCACAGCACGCCTGTTAGAAAAAAAATTTGAGGCGAGTTGGTAAGAAAGAAACACTCCACTGTCACTTCTTTTCAGCACTATAGTAACTTTTGAGTCACCCCAGTGGTCACCACCATCTGAAAAGAGAAGTTTCTCTAACCAAAAGTGAGAGTGGCATTAATTTATAGTTATAAACATTTAAAAATGCTTACAGGGCAGTTTGGTGGGCATAATATATGCATTTAGCCAAACTACAGTGTTACTCCCCTAGGGCTCATGACTTCCCTTGCCATAGTTATTTAGCTAGGTCTTTAGTACTAGGCATGTATTCCCTCCCATGGAGAAGGCCTCCAGTCCAATTAGAGAGCAGTAGGTTTCCCCTACAACAGATATGCCACTGTTGTTGGCCCATTTCACCTGGCTGGCCAGTTTTAAGGCTTATAGGGTTCACTGCTGTTAACACCATTGATGACTTCTCTCTCCCAAAAGGCATAGTAGCATAGCTCTTTCCAGATGACAGCTATTTAACAGGGAGGTTTCCAGCTCTGCTCCAGCGGTCTGTCAAAAATATCTTTAAAAAGCCAGGCGTGGTGACGCACGCCTTTAATCCCAGCACTTGGGAGGCAGAAGTAGGAGGATCACCATGAGTTCAAGGCCACCCTGAGACTACATAGTGAATTCCAGGTCAGCCTGGGCTAGAGTGAGACCCTACCTCAAAAAACAAAACAAAACGGGCTGGAGAGATGGCTCAATGGTTAAGGCACTTGCCTCCAGTGCCTAAGGCCCTGGGTTCAATTCCCCAGTACCCACATAAACTAGACCCACAAGGTGGTGGCCCTGGTGTGTGTGCTCAATCTCTTTCTCTCTCCTCTGTCTTTCTCTATCTCTCTGCTTGAAAATGAATAAATAAATTTAAAAAATTGTTTTAAAAAAAAGGCATGCACTACCATGTCTGGGGGAAAAAAAAAGAAAAACAAAACAAAACAAATTTTTTAAAAAATAAAAAGCTGGACAAGAAAAGGCCTGGAGGTATTTGGGGTATGGGAACTTAGTGTTGGCAACAAAGGTGAGAGAAATCCTGAGCATTTTGTAGAACAACCTAGAATGCCTGGCTCCTTGTATTACAGTGCTTATAAGTAAAATTATGTCTAAATGATAGCATTTCTGTTAATTTGCAATTTAATAGAAATAAAATAATTGTAATGGATTAACACCAGAAATTGAAGTATCGTTGAACAAAGGCAGCAAGGTTATTATTTTCAAGGCCACTAGGGGGTGTGTACCAACTGCTGAATTTCACTGTACATGGTGTTTCACCCAAGAACTATATATAAAGAGTTAATGAGGATTTGCTTGCCTTATGGAAATAGCTGGTTGTGGCCTCCTTGTTAGAGCACATATTTCCAACACTGTACATCCTGGGATGAATCAAGTTACCTGGTACTTACTGTGTCTTGTAATTCACTCAGTTATAAAGTTCATGAAGGAACTTTGTCTTATCTTTTTAGCCCTATTCATTGATTTACAAATGGTTATTGTTGCTCTGTGCCAGGCACTCTCTGGAAGTATAGTCATGAACAAGAGAGTGTCTGTGTGATGGAGGTACAGCATGGAGCTAGACCACAAATAAATAAATAGGGAAACATTTTTCTCCTAGTTCCATGGATGGAATCTAGGTTCTTTGTATGCTGTGTAAGCCCTCTGCTCTTGAGCTGCATAGCCAACCCTACAAATAGGAATACAAATGAATAAGGGCTGTTTGGTTGATTAATGTCCTTATAATATTCATGTTTGTGCAAAACTTCAGAATATGACTTTACTGAAAATTGGGTCTTATAGATGTAATTACTTAAGAGTCTCAAGATTAAATTATCCTTAATTTGGGCTGGAGAGATGGTTTAGCGGTTAAAGGTGCTTGTTTATAAAGCCTGATGGCCAGAGTTTGATTCTCCAGTACCCACATAAAGCCAGATGCACAAAGTGGCACATGCACCTGGATATTTGGTTTGCAGGAACAGGAGGCTCTGGTGCACCCATTCTCTATCCCTTTCTCAAAAATAAATATTAAAAAAACTCCTGAATTTAATGAATCCTAAATCTAATGATTGATTTGTCATTAAGAGTGTAGGGTGAGCTGGGCATGGTGGCATGTCTTTAATCCCAGTACTTGGGAGGCTAAAGTAGGAAGATCTCTGTGAGTTTGAGGCCATCCTGAAACTATATAGTGAATACCAGGTCATCCTGGGCTAGAGTGAGACCCTACCTAGAAAAAAAAAAAAAAGATCAAAACAAAACAAACAACAAAAAAGAGATGTATAGGGTGCATAGAAGTCCATGGGAAGACTAGAGAGACTAGAGGCTGCAGTGACCAACCAGGAAAGGCCCGGAGCCATTTGAAGCTGGGAGAGGCTGGGAAGATTCCCTCTTCAACCTTCAGAGAGAGCGATTCCTGTAGTTTGAGCCACCAGTGTGTGATTTGTCTGGGCAACCCTAAGAAATGAGGTAAGTTCAGAGACATGCTAGTAAGGGAAATAGAATGGCCATTTGGGGGCAGGGAAAGGTATGCGGCTACTTTGAAAGACAGGGAAGACCCAGAGAGGAAATATATTTGAACAGAAGAAAGGCCCAAACAATATGGAGCCTGTGTGGTTTGACTGCCCTGAGGAGAGGGGTGGCTGGGAGAGATGAGGTCTCCTGGTGCCATTCTTAGCTGGTTGGACAAACTAAGGGACAGGCAGTTGAGCGGCTGTGACTGTTCATCCAATTTACGAGGGGCATGGTGGTTGACAAGGATCAGAGTGAGACCACTGGGCCCAGAACCTGATGTGAAGTGCGCAGTGCCAGCTTAGTCCGGGTACTCAGCCAGCTGCTCTGGAAGGGGACCTCCCAGGACATGGAGTGCAGCATTAAGCTGTCTGCTTTGAGCTAATTCCCAGGTGTATGTGCAGCTGAGCAAATGAAGGCCTAGGCCTAGAGAGCTCAGTGTGTGCACCTTTGTTCCTCACATGTCTTTTCTTGGATTAAGCAAGTGATGTGGAGGAAATTGAAATAAAGGCAGACAGTTTGTGTTACTTAAATAATAGCATAGCTTTTGTTAGGGAGACATTGAAATTTTGGGGCAATACTTGCAAAGTTTGTATTACCTACAAAATAAGCATAACTGAATTAGTAACTTTTCAGTAATAATCTGCAATAGAAATAAACAGGTACTTGTCACTTTCCTCCTTTCGTTATTTTAAAGTGTTAACTTTAGGTTAGGTTCTCAAACATGCCAGTTTTCACCATTCAGCACAGACAACTGGAACTAACAATGTACTTCACCTCTTCTTGTGGTTTCAATGACTGTCTCACCGTTTATATAACCTTTAATCATTCCATGTAGTCAGTGACTTAGATTCTTCATCTTTTTGGCTGTGAGGAGTGATGATAACTTTTGCTTATGGGACAGTATTTTATCATATTGTTTGGTAAAATTCTTTGGCCATCTCTCCAGCCCCAGCTCTGAGTTCTGTCTTCAGTACTGCAAAGCAAGCGACCCCAGAAAACTTACTCAGTTTGAGAAATTTATCTGTTAAATTTTCTGGCTATTTGGATTAAATGCTCTCAGTTTTTTTTTTTTATACCAGATTGAAAACTAATTGATTTATATAAAGTTAAATTTTATGAGTTAAGCAGGTATTTTGTTTGTTTGTTTATTTGTTTTTGTTTTTTGAGGTGTTTTTGTTTTTCGAGGTAGGGTCTCGCTCTAGTCCAGGCTGACCTGGAATTCACTATTGTCGTAGTCAGCCACATGCCGCTTGGTTGAATCTCCAAACCAGGCACAATTTATGGGAGGAAACAATTTATTCAAGCTACAGATCCAGGGGAAGTCCCATAAAAGTGAAAGAGGCTGGTCCTCTTTCACAGGTCGGAGTAGAGAGAAAAACCCATCACCCAACACCATACACACAGATCAGGGATCAGGCAAGAGGGGCAAGGAGAGAATTCTTTCACCTTTATATAGCCCTAGGGTGGGGGTCTTGCAATTCTATCCTAGACTTAATGGCTTCCTGAGTCTCTGGAATTTCCTTCCTGCATGGCCCACATAGGAAAGGTTGTTTTTACTTTTACCTCCTCTGAGCTCCCTTATATCCTGCCCCCTACTGAGAGGCTGCCTTTCTGTGAACATCCTCAGAGACCCACCCAAGATAATTAAAAAGATCAAGTTGACAACAAAACCTAACCATCACAACTATGTAGTCTCAGGGTGGCCTTGAACTCAGGCAATCCTCTTACCTCTGCCTCCGGATGATTAAAGGCGTGCACCACCATGCCCAGCTCAAGCAGGTAGTTTTGATCCACTAAAGATCAGAAATTTCCTCTGTATGCAAGATACTGATGTTTTGTATTTTGTTTTGAGATAGAGTCTTAAACTTTCTTTTAACTTGATATATGGCTAAGAATGACCTTGTCCTCCTGCCTCCACCTCATGAATGCTAGGATTACAGGCTGGTGCCACCACACCTGGCTTTTACGCAGTGCTGGTGATCTAATGCAAGGCTTAATGTATGCTAGACAAGCACACCCCAGCACAGGGTTCTGTTGTTTGTCTTGTTTTTTTTGAGACAGGGTTGTACTATAGAGTTCTGGCTAGCCTGTAACTCACTTTGTAGATCAGGCTACTAGTAGATTCAATTTCTTCCTTCACTATTAGCTTAAAATGTGCTAAAGGGTAATTGAGACAAACAGTGAGGATACTCAAAACAGTCCAAAGTAAACTCTTAAGAGATCAACAGTAAAGCAGACTTAAAACTCACCTACCATGGTTCAAGGAATTTTGCGAGGTGAGGGGAAGGAAAGATTGTAAAAGATTTTAGGCCCCCTAAAAAAACCTGTCTACTGCTTGTATATCTCATAGCCCTTCAATCCATGGAGCATCCCAGCAATACCACTGAGGAGGGCCGTTAGTAGATTGGGGGCAGGAAGGAGGGAAAGGGGGGTACCCACACAAGACTTGTTCATACAGAGCTTCTACTTATTAACAAATAAAATTAAAAAACATGTGGTGCTGAGAGCCTTGGGGCTGGATGTTTGCACTTGACAGTGCCTTACCAGGTCATCAGACACTCTTCACTGTCATCCCATGAAGAGAAGCCTGATGTCAGACTGAAACCAAGCTTCACATGAAAGTTCCCCAAGGCCATGAATTCAGACCCAGAGCTTTGATTTGAACTTGGGTCTTCTGCATCTAACCCATCATAAACTTAGAGAAATATATCAAACAGGTAGCATTGAGTGTTTGAGGACGGAATAGCCAAGGGGCAAGAGTTGGACCTCTGTAGACTGACATAACTGGAAAGGGGGCTTGACAGGGGTGGGGCTGGAGGGGTGGGGAAATAGATACCCTGGAAGGGACCTGCTCATAGGTGAAGCCAATCTTATATGACCTGATTTCCAGCAAAGCAGGAAGGTAAATTTGAGGTCAAAGGAAGTGATTGAAAAAGAAATCCAAGGGCGATACAAAGAAATTACTGATATAATTTGACCTGAGTTGTTAAATCAAAGGAAGTGAGTGCCTGAACATGGGAGGGTTTGAGCCAGGGGCTGAGAGAACTGTGCTACCAACACAGTGGAAAGACCTCAGGGAGGGAGGAATGTCAGCTCTGGTATCGCTGAGTGACCATCCTGAGAAGGCTGCTGCCGCTGTCCTTCACTCCAGGTATTGGCTAAATGGAGACAAAATTCCAGTTGGCAGCCTTCCTTCGTTGGTCAGCTTTTTAGAAAGTGCAATGGTCAAGGGTCAGTGCCATGTTCTTGTGTCCTGAAGATCCTGCTGCATAACTTACCCTGTGCTCTTGTCCTGCAGCCTGGAGTGCTTGGCTACTTTGACTTCAGTGGCTCGCCCCAACCTCCTGGCTACTTGACCTTCTTCACCTCTGCACTGCATTCCTTAAAGAAAGGTAACGCTGATTTGTATTAGCCAGTAGCACTTTAGCAGAGATATATTTACTTTATATCTTCTACTTTGTGATTATATATTCTAATTTGCTAGATTCTTTTTCTTTGTGTATTTTTAGCATATAATTACATTGGTTAATGTTCTATCAAAAGCAAAGTACTGTACTGCTTCTAGTATGTTCTCTTATTTTAATATGATTTTGTAAAAATAGTTTGACTATCCAGCATCTGCAATTCTAAATTTTGTACTTTAAAGTTTACGTCATAGTCGTGTCTTAATCTGAAGCTAGTTTCCTGCACTTACTTAGTGTGTCAGTTGGATATGCCATAGCAGTGCATGTGTTCAGGGTGTATCACAGCACAGCAAGCACAAGCTTGCAGTCAGCTTCACCCTTCCACATTGTATGTACCCAGTTGAACCATACATTATTTGGAGTCCTATTGTTTACATTGAATGTCGTATCCTATTCATCATTCTCTGTTGGAGACACATCTGTTCACTTGTCTCCATCTCTTTTGTTACCCCTGTGGTGGTTCACCCAACTTCGACTGGACAAGGGACACATAACATCCTCCCATGATACCTTTGTTGTTCCTACCTGGAAGGCAAAAATGCCCTCAACTCTCTATCTGTCAAGCTCCTATTCATCGTTTAGAGTTCAGCTCAAATGCCACACTTAGGATTCGGTATACTGATCTTGTCCCCCAATCTAAATTGTGTTCCCTGTTGTTTCTTTCGTAGCACTTAACATATGCATACATGCTTGCTGTTTATGTGTATCATTATTAGATGATTTGTGGTATGCCTCTCTTTCCCAGACTCTGAGATTGCTAGGGACAGGGCTTTTCTCCAGTGTCTGGCACATAGCAGAGGTTCACTTAGTGTTTGTCAAGTGAGCAGATTAATGGTCTTGACTTAGTACCTCAGTAGATAACTAAACATCCAACCACTTTTCTTTTAAAACTGGATATTAAATTGCTTTGGTTTTATTTTATTTATTTATTTATTTATTCTGAGGTAAGGTCTCACTGCCTCCCAAGTGCTGGGATTAAAGGCTTGCTACCACCATGCCCAGCTTCTTAGTTTTTTATAACAGTATATCATTATTACATCAAACAATTATATGACTGACCACTTTAACATACATTGTTTGGTATTTTTATATTCCCATTTTTGGCCTTGGAGATACTGGTTCAGGAAAGCAAGCTGTCATATAAGCATATCTTTGTCCACTAAAGACAGCTGCACAGCTTGAAGTGGCTGAGAACACATAGTGAGTCCCAAGTTGGACTTTTCCCTGTATACAGACCTTCATGCTTGTTATGCCAGTGCCCTGGTTTTAGTTTTTTCATTTTGAGACAGGGTCTCATGAAGTTGCTCATTCTGGCCTTGAACTTACTCTATAGCTCATGTAGGCCTTGAACTTGAAATCCTTAGAAGGTATGAGGCTGAGCTTGCAGGCTTGTGATATTAGGTCCGGTTCCAAGTTTGCACTCTGAAAACAAAACACTGACAAATAAGCTCAAGAAGCAGCCATTCAGCCGGGCGTGGTGGCGCACACCTTTAATCCCAGCACTCGGGAAGCAGAGGTAGGAGGATCACTGTGAGTTCAAGGCCACCCTGAGACTACATAGTGAATTCCAGGTCAGCCTGGGCCAAAGCGAGACCTTACCTCGAAAAACCAAAAAAAAAAAAAAAAAAAAAAAAAAAAAAAAAAGAAGAAGCAGCCATTCAAAGCTCTTCATTGAAACTAAAAGCCCTTCAACAGGGACCTTAGTTAAGATTATATGTGAAGGAGACCCAGTGTCTGTCATTCATTAAAGTAATGGCAGCATCAAGCTCTTGAGCTGAAGAGGGTATTTCAGGATTGTGGCAGGATGTTGTATTTGGGTACCTTATATTGTATGGTGTTATGCTCTGTTAGTGAGAAATGAGTCATTCATCTTGAGCAATTTTTTAGTCAGAGGTTTTTAAAATGGCGAATCCTTTGCAAATACAAGACAAGAGCCTTTTAAAACTTCATTGCCGGGTGTGGGAGGCAGAGGTAGGAGGATCACTCACTGTGCGTTCGAGGCCAGCCTGAGACTACATAGTGAATTCCAGGTCAGCCTGGGCTAGAGCGAGACCCTACAATGAGGGGTGGGGTGGGGATTGAGGGGGACCACAAAAACAACAAAAAGAAACTTTTGACAACTTCCATAAATATAGACAATATGCCGTGATCATAATCCCCTCCCACCATTTCCCTTTTCCTCTCTCAAATCCTCCTCCACTGAATCCCTTCTTTTTAATTGGACTGTCTTGTACTCTGATGTCAACATTTTTTCCCCCTCCTGTTTTGCAGGTCTTATGTAGGTAGTGCCAGCCACTGAGGTCATGGATGTCTAGGTCACTTTTGTGCCTGTATGGACAGTAGCCTTTTTTGCCCCCTCCTTTCTTTAAGTAAAGGCAAGATAGGAATAAATACAATAGGGATCAATTAAGTTCAAGATGTATGGGCTGGAGAGATGGCTCAGTGGTTAAGGCACTTGCTTCAAGTGCCTAAGGCCCTGGGTTCAATTCCCCAGGACCCACATAAACCAGACCCACAAGGTGATGGCCCTGGTGTTCTCTCTCTCTCTCTTTCTCTCTCTCTCTGCTTGAAAATGAATAAATAATAAAAAAAAAGATGTATCACTGGCTAAAACAAACAGGTGTGATAGGGGTACTTACAATCCTGGCTACTCTGATCCCAGGAGTTCAAGATTAGCCTGGGCAACAAAACAAGACCCATTAGTGGTAGAGCCCTTCCTTTAGTAGGCAAGAGCTCTTAATCCCATCCCCCATACCACAAAAGCAAAGAAAACAAAACCAAAACCAAAAAAAATCTTCAAGTATAAAATGAGGACTGGAGAGATGGCTCAGTGGTTAAAGGTGCTTGCTTGCAAAGCCTGCCAGCCAGGGTTCAGTTTCCTAGTACCAACATAATGCACACAGTTTGTAGTAGCAAGAGGCCCTGGTATGCTTCCCCTTTCTGTCTACTTGCAAATAAGAATATTTAAATTTTATTTCAAAACAAAAGTATAGGGCTGGAGAAATGGCTCAGCGGTTAAGGCACTTGCCTGTGAAGCAGAAGGACCTGAGTTCAGTTCCCCAGTACCCAGATGAAGCCCAGATGCACAAGGTGGTGCATGTATCTGGAGTTTGTAGTGTGTGGAGGCCCTGGCAAGCCCATTCTCTCTCTCTCTAATAAATAAATAATTTAAAAAAAAACAGAAGTAAAAAATGAGTGTCTGCTGATTTTGCCGAATGGACATACGAAAGCGTGTGACATGGACATGTGTGATTCCCCCCCCCCACTTGGAATTCACTCTAGTCTCAGGTGGCCTCCAACTCACACTCTGCCTCCTGAGTGCTGGGATTAAAGGTGTGGCGACACCACGCCTGGCCATCCTGGCCATTGTTGGTTTTTAGAAAATCCTGCTGCATATGCAAGTGTGTGGGAACTGAGATTTATTCTAATTAGTCCTGATTCACCCCAATTTTCATGGCTAAGTTTCCACTTAAGCTTAGTGAACCATTTTTAGAAGAAGACAAATTGGAAATGATGAATTTCCCCCCTAATATGTACACCTTGAAGGCTTACCTAAAATAAATCTTACTTCACCATCTGGAGTTTCTCTGCTTTTCTGTCTCTTACTCTGAAGCCTAACAGTATTTTCTTGTTATTAACAGCAGATGTGCAGTCAGAGAAACACGTGCACCCTTTTATAAAATGGTACAGTTTCAATGTAAATTCTAGGTCAGTGTCCTATTTAGATTGTGTACACAAATTGGAGCCTGAGAACATTTGACACACATAACATTTGCTTATAGAGAGCTGAGCTGAAGTGTTTAGACTGTTGTGGTAAGAAAGCAGATGCTTTGGTTCAAATGCACAGGTCTTCTGAATTCCTTAATTTTGAGGGTAGGAGTGGTGCTGGGCTCAGATACTGGACCTCCCTCCTACTTGCTAGGGCACACTGCCACTTAGCTCTGCCCACCTGCTTACATGGAGGACTCAGTTGCAAGGTCTGGTTCTGGGGTGCCTTACTGCTCCCATCAGGCAGTCTTTTGTCAATAGGATGAAAGAAATTAGAGAAAACTAATTTGTTGTCTCAGCCCTGTAACATGATCTGCTGGCCTTCCTTACTGTTGGAGCTTTCCTTTGGCCTTGGTCAGCCTGTCCCTTTACCTGCTGCTCCATCACTTGATGTAGGCTACCTGCCAGGGCGTGCGGGCAGGAACCTTTTGTTGTTATTTCCGCCCTTTATTTTCTTGGTCTCTTTACTGGTATCACTATTTTTTTATATAATAGGTTTTTTTGTTTTGTTTTGTTTTTCAAGGTAGGGTCTCACTCTAGCAGGCTGACCTGGAATTCACTATGTAGTCTCAGGGTGAGACTATCCTGAGACTATATAGGGAATTCCAGGTCAGCCTGGGCTAGAGTGAGACCCCATCTCGAAAAACAAAAAACAAACAAAAAAAATTGCTCACTCAGTAAACTGACACAGGAGTATTGCTTGAGCCCAGAAGTTTCCCTAGTTGAGTGGTGGCTCATACCTTTAATCCCAGCATTTGGGAGGCTAAGGTAGGATGTTCGCTTTTGAGGGCTACAAAGTGATTTCCAGGTCATTCTAGATGAGAGTCAGATCCTGCCTTGGGAAAAACAAAACAAAAATAAACAACCAAGAATCCCACAAAATGTCCCTGTTGAGTATGTATAGATTTTTAAATTGCCATTCCCTAAACAGTATAATGACTGTCTACATTTATATTACATGAGGTATTACAAGTAATCTAGACAGGATTTAAAGCACACAGAAAGATATGTGTAGGTTATATACAAACACTATGTCATTGTATATTTGTTAGGGAATCCTAGAACTCTTCCCTTAATGCCAAGGGGTAATTACTGCCCCCCCCCCCATTCTCCCTAGTGCTGCAATGGCAAACAATTGAATGGTTTTAATGAAGCTTCTAGAAGAATTGGAGAAGGATATTTGTTGCTAGTGTTAGAAGGATCTGGAAAAGCAAGGAACTGCCTAGCAAAACTGACTTTGAGATTGTGTTACTTACTTGCTTGGGCTATTTGAGTCTAACTCTTGGCTCTCTGATCCAGAAATTTGGTTTAAAATTCTCTGAGCTGTGAAGATGAATTTTCATAAACCTCATTTCTGCCATCAGTAGGAGGCACCAGCTAGTGTGTTCTCAGTGAAGGAGGTGGCAGGTCTGAGGTAGGCTTCCTCCAGACAGGCAGGAGAGCTGGTGCTCAAACCTTGGTTTCCCAGGAGAACACCGGGCTCAGCAGGAAAGCATAGACTGTAGCCAGTTACCTTAACTGTGGAAAGATCCGAATCAGATTTAGTGTTTACAGATGTTTTGATTCTTTGACCCATGTGCTTGGAAAGCACCAATGTCACTTTATAATTATTTTGTGATATTGTCCCTTTAATGTGTGTGTGTGTGTGTGTGTGTGTGTGTGTGTGTACTTTCCCCCTCCCCGGAATGGTCTCACTCTAGCCCAGGCTGATATGGAACTCACTCTGTAGTCCCACACTGGCCTTGAACTCAGCGATCTTCCTACCTCCAAGTGCTGGGACTAAAGGCGTGCTCCACCATGCCCAGCAGTGTACATGTTGCTCTTGTCTCTTCAGGTTTTCTTTTCCATGTTTGGAAGTTGAGAAAACACTCTTAGACGAAGAACTGAAAGCATTAAAACATTGAAAGAAATCTTAGAATCGCATCAAGTCACAAGCTCTTTTAGTCACAGAACCGCTGAAAGGAAGGGATGCCCAGATCTGGTACACACATGACCTCCATTAATAAAGATCTGAGCATCCTGCCCCAGGGACCCAGTCTTCTCTGCCTCCCCTAAGAAACATCCTAGTTTAAAATTTGGAAGCTGGGCTGGAGAGATGGCTCAGTGGTTAAGGTGCTTTCCTGAAAAGCCTAAGGACCCTGAGTTTGAGTCTCCAATAGCCATGTAAAGCCAGATGCACAAAGTGACACATGCAGCTGAAGTTCATTTGCAGCGGCTAAAGGCCCTGATGTGCCCATTCTCTCTGTCTCTCTAATATCACAGCTTGCAAATAAATAAATAAATAATACTTTTTAAAATTTGGATTTTGTTTTGTTTTTTTTTTCGTTTTGTTTTTGTTTTTCAAGGTAGGGTCTTGCTCTAGCCCAGGCTGACCTGGAATTCACTATGTAGTCTCAGGGTGGCCTTGAACTCACGGCAATCCTCCTACCTCTGCCTCCCGAGTGCTGGGATTAAAGGCGTGCACCACCACGCCCGGCTGGAAAATATTTTATTTGCAGTGGCAGGAGGCCATACTCCCCCTCTCATTCTCTCAATAAATAAAATATTTTTTAAAACCCAAATATTTGTTTTACAAGCACAGACACAGGGTGGGGGGGGGCGGGACAGACAAACAGACAGACTGACCCAAAGAGAATGGGCCCACCAGGGCCTCCAGCCGCTGCAAACAAACTCCAGACAAATTCACCACCTTGTGCATTTGGCTTTATGTGGGTACTGGGTAATCAAACCCTGGTCAGTAGGCTTTGCAGGCAAGCCCCTTAACTGCTGAGCTGTTTCTCCAGTCCGTTTTTTACATTTTTTAAACAATATTTTTATTCATAAGGAGAGAGAGAGAGAGAGAGAGAGAGAGAGAGAGAGAGAATCAGACAGACAGATACATACACACAGAGAGAATGGACACACCAGGGTCTCTAGCCACTGCAAACAAACTCCAGATCACCATTTTGTGGATCTAGCTTTACGTGGGTACTGGGGTCTTTAGGCTTTGCAGGCAATTGCCTTAACCTCTAAGCCATTTCTCCAGCCCAATTTTCACATTTTTAAAGGACTGTCTGACAGAAAAGAAACCAAGTAAGGTGCTTAGATCATTTAGCTGCCTGAAATAGGTGGAGCAGATGTTTAGACTGAGAAGTTGTTCCTTTTTAGAATATTGTCTTTATTAAGCGAGAACAGCTGGTGTGAGGGCGTGCATTTGCCGCCATGGCAAACACATACTTAGCTCTATAGTTTATTTTCTCCTAAAATAAAGTATTTGGAATAGCATTGCTCTTTTCCTCCTGCACAATCACACAAAGGAGAAAAGCCGTAGTTAGGATGTTACATGTTTACTCCAGCAGTGTCTTGGCAAGCTCCAGAATATGTTAGTGGTACCCAAATGCAAGGTTTCTTCCCACGTAATTGCTCTGTGCTTAATGTGAAGAATTAGGAAAATATACAAACCTCAAAGTCATGTTTCTAGAGAAAAATGCCAGTACTAGCAATAGTTTATATACATTGAAAACACATCTCTGTAATTTGTTAGTTTCTGTGATGGGTGTGTGTGTGTGTGTGTTTATGCCGGTGTTTGTGCCTTTGTGGTGCCCCATTTTGCTGCTTGCAGAGCTTGGAGTGAACTGCTCCACTGCCTTAAACTTGATCTTGTTTTGAGCCAGTCTCCTTTTACTAATTCTGGAGTTTGTTTGGGTTCCAAAAATTCTTAGGTTTCTGCTCCCCTGTTGGACTGGGATTCCAGGCGTTCTTGACCATGCTCAGCTGTTTTATGTGGGATCTGGTGATTTGAATTAGAGCACCCTCAGGTCCTCATGTTTGCACAGGAAGCACACTTAACCACTGAGCCATCTCCAGCTCACATTTTCATTTCAGTGCATGTGTATGACATCATCTAGGAAATGGCTCCAAAGCACTTGAGACACTTTCCAGAAATGTCAGTTTTGTACCAATGGTTATTTTTAATTCCTTTTATAATCTTGTTCTCCTTTTTCTAGTTTGTTTAAAATTTGGAAAAAATTGGAAAACAGAAATTAATAAAAATGGCTGAGCATAGAATAAAATGAGAATTGCTTCTAGGCCATTGGTTTGTCTGTTGCAATCATCACTGTTGCCCATTTTAGAAAAAGGAGAGAAATTTCCCCAGGGGTAAAGGATGTTTTAGTCATGCTGATTAAATGCCTTCTAACTTAACCTGGTGTTGTTTATTATTATTTCTAAAAACGTTTTATTGACAGCTTCCAGAAGTATAGACAAGCCACGATATTCCCACCTCACCTCCATTCTCCTCTCAAATCCCCTCTCCACCGAATCCCTTCTTTCCAATTAGTCTCTTCTATTTTGATGTCCTCATCTATTCCTCCTATTCTCAAGGTTTTGTGTAGGTAGTCTCAGGAACTATGAGGTCATGAATATCAAGGCCCCTTTGAGTCTGAATGACAGCATTGTAAGCACTCCTCTCCTTCCTTTGGCTCTTAAGCTTTGTTTCTATCGCCCGGTCTTGGAGAGTGTGCTAGAGATGTCTCAGTGCTGAACACTTGGTGGTGTTTATTTTTGCAGCACACCATGGCTTGTTAGCATTTATCTTTATGGTATTTCTCTTGAACTGATAGTCTATTTTGTTCTGTTGACCTGTTAGAGATTAGCTCACACAGAACTCTCATGGATGGAAGGCAGGCATGCAGCCACCTGACCTGAGTGTTAACTAATAGTACTTTTCTTAGCACAATGGGTGCCCAGACCTGTAAGATAGGGTTCATTTTTATAAGCTGAGTCTGTAGTTAGTCACAGTGTCTGAAGCCTGACCTTTTTCTTCTGAAGAAGCCTGGAAGAGAGGACACATAATTAATAGTGACTGTTCCTGCTGTTGGAGAGTTCAGAGACACTGTCTTGATGCTTCCCACATGTCACCTGTGTATGATGTCGTTGATTCATTTGCTCCATTATTCCTGTCTTGACCTAGTCCCATGCAAATGCAGTTGGAACCGTGGAGTTAATTCAGCTGGTTTGGGAAACATTTTATTCTAGACACTAGACCACCAGGGAGTCCCTGAAAAGTGCTTTATACTCTCACATTTAACATTTCAGAAAATAAAATTTCACTGAAACAGCCCAAATATTCTTAACTGAATTGTCACTTTAGAACTCAAGCTAAGATTGAATAAGTTTAGTTCACCAGTGCTAGTGTTTCAAGTGGTTCAGGGACCACCCAGGATAGTTCAGCTCCAGACCTGTGTCTCCAGGTAAAACACAGTATCCCCTGCAGGCATATTTCAGGTGTGTGGTCCTGGGAATCTGGTGGGATCCTTTATCATTTATTTTAAAGTACAAATTTAAAATCTCTTCTGAGAGCCGGGCATGGTGGTGCACGCCTTTAATCCCAGCACTCGGGAGGTAGAGGTAGGAGGATCGCCGTGAGTGAGTTCGAGGCCAGCCTGAGACTACATAGTGAATTCCAGGTCAGCCTGGGCTAGAGCAAGACCCTACCTCAAAAAACAAAAACAAACAAACAAACAAAAAAAAAACCCAAACAACTCTTCTGTTTCTAACAAAAAACAAACTATTCTTATTCTTAATATATATTTTTTTAGGGTACTGGAGAGACGGCTCAGCAGTTAAGGCACTTGCCTGATACACCTAATGACCTGAGTTCCATTCCCTAGTACCTGAATAAAGCCAGATGAACAAAGTGGCGCATACATCTGGAGTTTATTTGCAGTGGCTGGAGGCTCTGGTACACCCATTCGCTCTGTTTTTCTTCTCTCTGCTTGTAAATAAATAAAAATATTAAGGTAATATTTTTATTTACAAATTTTTATTTATAAATATTTTTTGGAAGCAGAATTGAAGTTTATTAAAGATATTTTAAATAGTTTTTTATTGTTGATATCTTTATTATCCTTAATTAGATACATCATAATATGCCTAAATATTTTTATGTTTTCAAGGAGAGAGAGAGGGGGAGGGGGAGAGAGAATGGGTGCTCCAGGGCCTCGAGCCACTGCAACCAAACTCCAGATGCATATGCCACTTTGTGTATCTAGTTTTACTTGGGTACTTAGGCTTTTTAGGCAAGTGTCTTTAATTGCTGAGCCATTTCTCCAGCCCCAAACTTTATTTATTTATTTATTTATTTATTTATTTATTTTGCAGCATCTGAAAATTTAACGTCTGCTTCACTGATGGGTTTACAGCTCAGAATGTGCTTTAGCCTAACGTCAAACCCAATTTTTTATATTTAAAATTGAATTTAAGGCAAATAGTCCTAAGCAGAACACAGCTCTAAGCAATAACCTTGATATAAACATGAGAGTCCAGATGAACCTGTGTGGAGCCAATGGGAACTTTCAGCTACTTGATTCTCCTTGCATCCTTGGTGTACCCATGATAGGCGATGCTGAAGCTATACCTAGGGTGTGTGTGGGGGTGGGGGAAGGTAGGGCAGGGAGTCCCAAACTCCTAACAGGTGGCCAGGAGTAAACCTGCCCACATGCTGAAAGAGTAAGATGCTACTGACTCCACAGAGAATCATCATTGTGCTGGCTTCCCCTCACCTCATGCCACAGGGCATGTGCTGTAGTGGTGCTGCGTGGTGGCTCAGTGCAGTGGGGGCACAGGGCCCAATGCCCAGCACTTCTGTAGTGAGTTTTTTTGTTTGTTTGTTTGTTTGGTTGGTTTTTTTTTTTTGTGTGTGTGTGTTTTTGTCTTTTTTTTTTTTTTTTGAGGTGCTGAGGACCGAACCCAGGGCCTTGTGCTTGCTAGGCAAGCGCTCATCCACTGAGCTAAATCCCCAACCCCACCTTTACCTGCTTAGTTGTTTGCAGAAGCAGCAGTAGAAACTGTTAGATGCTCATTCCCCACCTCCCCCACAAGGTAGGGTCTCGCTGTAGCCCAGGCTGACCTGGAATTCACTATGTTGTCTCTAGGTAGCCTCAAACTAATGGTGATCCTCCTACCTCTGCCTTCTGAGTGCTGGGATTAAAGGTGTCCACTACCACACTCAGCTCACTCTTTAAAAAAAAATTTTTTTTTCTTTGAGAGACAGAAAGAGGCAAAGAGAGAGAAACAGAGTGAGTGTGGGCACAGCAGGGCCTCCTGTCACTGCAAATGAACTCCAGAT
Organism: Zapus hudsonius; assembly: GCA_004024765.1. Taxonomy (NCBI): domain Eukaryota; kingdom Metazoa; phylum Chordata; class Mammalia; order Rodentia; family Dipodidae; genus Zapus; species Zapus hudsonius. Next base: position 28,347 of record PVHP010014906.1, read on the forward strand.
GCATGTGCCACTGTGTATATCTGGCTTTACTTGGGTACTAGGGAATTGAACCTGGGCTGTCAGGCTTAGCAAGCAAACACCTTTAACTACTGAGCCATCTCTCCAGCCCCCAATGTTCCTTCTTTACCCAGATGTTCTTTCAGGATCATACTATATTTGCACTGATCTCTGACACCAGCTGTCACTGTATGGTTAAGATACCTGAAACCAACTAATAAACTGAATTGAGACCTTTTTTTTTTTAAAAAAAAAAAAAAAGATTGAACTTCTGTAGTTGGGTTTTGGGAAGGGGCCAGAGAGAGGAGAGTATTTGTCCTAGTCAGCTACATGCTGCTGGGATGAACTTCCAAGCCAGATACAAGTTTATGAGAGGAAGGGATTTATTTGAAGCTTACAGATCCAGGTTCCGTAATGGTGAAAGAACCTGGCCCCCATTCACAGATCCAAGCAGAGGGGGTGGGGAAAACTCAGTCAGATCTCTGATGGCTCTCTGTTTACCAATGGGCTAGAAATAGATCCATCCCCAGTGTTCATGCTTCCTTCAGCCAGGCAGCTGAAGACAAGCTTTTTATAAAAACACCTGCCTTACTCTATTAGGGATATGACATTCAAAATACCACAGTATTGTTCTCTATTTTATCTTTCCTTCTTTTCTTCTATTTTTCCTTTGTTTCCCTCCCTCCCTCCCTTCCTCCTTCCATGGTCGTCCCTCCCTCACTCTGTAGTTCAGGCTGGTCCTGAACTCAGTACCTAGTGATCCTTCTACCTTATTCTCCAGAGTGCTGGGATTAAAGGTTTAGTGCACCACCATGCAGGGCTCTTTTGTTTTTTGTTTTTTTTTTTTTAAATATTTTTATTCATTTTCAAGCAAAGATATATATATGTATGTATATATATATATATATACATACATATATGGAGAGAGAGAGAGAGAGAGAGAGAGAGAGAGCGAGAGCGAGCGCACCAGGGCCACCACCTTTTGGGTCTGGTTTATGTGGGTCCTGGGGAATTGAACCCTGGGCCTTAGGCACTGGAGGCAAGTGCCTTAACCGCTGAGCCATCTCTCCAGCCCAGCTCTTTTGTTTTTAACTGTATCTGTCTACTAAGATTCAACATTTTCCTCTGTCCAGTATTGTTGGATTCTACCAGCTCATGCCCTCTCTCAGGTCCTGCTTCCTTCTGATAGCTTTGCCAGCTGAACATACGTGCTGGGTCATTTAAGATTATTTTTAAAAGGCTGTGGGGTGGCTCAGTGGTAGAGCAGTTACTTAGCATGTGGATGGAAGGCCCTAGAGTCCATCCCTAGCACCATAACTCTCTGTTTTATTTTATTTTTATTTTTATTTTTTTTAAATATTTTATTTATTTATTTGAGAGAGAGAGAGAGGGAGAGAGAGAGGCAGACAGAGAAGGCCTCCAAGCCACTGCAAATGAACTCCAGACACATGCACCCTCTTGTGCATCTGGCTGTATATGGGCACTGGGGAATCGAACTCTGGTCCTTCTGCATTGCAGGCAAACGCCTTAGCCGCTAAGCCATCTCTTCAGCCCACTCTCTCTGTTTTAAATCTTGAACTAATCCTATATTTAAAGTTGTGAACATAAGAAAATCCCTTGATTATTTCCTTTACCAAGAATTGCCCATTGTAGTAATATAACCACTTGGTATGGTGGTTTTGTAAGAATCAAGAAATTAACATTCGCTCAGTACTATTAACTAAGCTGCAATCTTTTTAAAAAAAAATGATTGATTTGCACGTGTGGGTATATGTGTGTATGGGTGGCAGGACCTTTTGCCACAGCAAACAAAATGCCAACCACTTGGGCTACTTTTTGCATCTGGCTTACACGGGCCACTTGGGAATTGAATTTAGGCTTTTAGGCTTTGCAGACAAGCTCCTTTAACTGCTGAGCCATCTCTCCAGCCCCTAAGCTTGAAGTCTTCATCTGAATTGTTCAATGTTTCCACTGTGTCAGATCTAATTGGTGATTTTTCATCATGTTTAGTTTTTTCTCCAGAGTCTTTTAACCTATATTTCCTTTCTTTCCTGGCCTTTCATTACTGACTCTTGAAGAACACTGCTTAGTTATTTTGTAGAAAGTCTCCCAGCTTTATTTTATCTAATTGTTTCCTGGTACCGGAATGATATGCTACATTTCTGGTGCATATATCATCAAACTACGCCTTTCTCAGTACTGCTTCTCAAGAGGTGTCATGGTGTGGGTGTGTCACCACTTGTTATGGTAGTATCTGCTGGGTTTGTTGACTGAATCCTTTGTAAGTAAATACTGTGGGAGTATATCTTAGTGGTGCACTTGCCTTAGATGCCCAAGGGTCTAACTGAACACCCAGCACCATAAAACTCTTTCTCCCCCCCCCCTCTGGAAAGATAGTTGTTAAGTATCCCCTCACATTGATGTCTGCTAATTTAGGAATCACTGGTGGATATTCTTTCCTCCCTGCCTCTTGTCCCCACCACTACCCCCAAGTAGGGTCTTGCTCTAGTCCAGGCTAACCTGGAATTCACTGTGTAATCTCAGGTGGCCTTGAACTTTGCAGTTTCCTCTTCAAGGCCAGCACTAGAGGGTCCATATCCAGCTCATTGGTAGATTTTGTCTACAATAATTACTGATGATGTTTTCCTTTTTAAAAAAATTATTTTTATTTATTTACAAGCAGAGACAGAGACAGACCGAGAGAGAATACACTATGGCCTCCATATGCATGAGCCACTTTGTGTATCTGGCTTTATGTGGGTACTGGGGAATCTGACCCAGGTCATTAGGCTTTGCTGGCATGTTCCTTAACTGCTGAGCCATCTCTCTAGCCCCTGATTTTTATATTTTTTAATTTTTAGAGCAGGCATGGTGGCTCACACAATTTAATCCCAGCATTTGGGAAGCAGAGGTTAGAGGATCTGAGTTTGAGGACAGTCTGGAGCTACAGAGTGAGTTCCAAGTCAGTCCTAGGCTAAAGTGAGACCCTACCTCAAATAACAACAACAACAAAAAAGTATTTTCCTTATTGGAGAGGGAGAGGATGAGTGAGTGTATGGGTGCACCAGAGCTTCTTGCCACTGCAAACGAGTTCCAGATACATGCACTACTTGTGTATTTGTCTTTATATGGGTATTAGGGAATTGAAACCAGGCTGGTAGCTTTTGCAAGCAAGTGTCTTTAACTTCTGAACATCCACTAAGCAGATCCATATATTTTTTACATTTTTATTTGTAAGCAGGGAGAGAGAAAGAGAAAATGGGCACACCAGGGCCTCTAGCTGCTGCAGATGAACTCCAGCGGCACGCACCACTTTGTGCATCCCACTTTACACGGGTACTGGGGAATCAAACCCAGGTTGTTAAGGCAGGTAAGCGCCTTAAGAGCTGAGCCATCTCTCCAATCCAAGATTTGTATTATACATATATGTGCAAATAAAAAGCTAGTGTATACAATTCTTGCTGATTCTAGTCTTACCACAGGGGTCATTTTAGCATTCTCTTACAATATAACTTCTGATTTTTAATTATCTGTTAGTAAAGCAGAAAGTAGGAAAACTGCAGTTTTTTCCTGCATTATCTTATTCATTCTCCGTTAACTCTAAATATTTAATTTTTATAATTATACAAATATTACATATATTCTGTGAACAATGAAAATTTCACATGAGGATAAAGGCCTGTGCGCTAGCACCAAACCAGTTTGGTTACCCTTTCAGATTTGTGTTACCCAGGCTGGTCTTGAACTCCAGACCTCATGAGCAATCTCCTGTTTCAGACTCCACACTAGGCAGGATTTCAGGCGTGTGCCACTGTGCCCTCTTCCCAGATTTCATGTACCTTTCTAATCATTTGTGTCTGTAGGAAAAAAATACTGTTTTCCTATTTTTTTCTTTATTTGTTTGCAAGGGAGGGGGAAAGAGAGCATTGGGTATTTATTTATTAAAAGATTTTCTTTTCAAAAAAAAAAAAAAAAGATTTTCTTTTGTTTTTCGAGGGTCTTGCTCTAGCCCAGGCTGACCTGGAATTCACTCTGTAGTCTCAGACTGGCCTCAGACTCACAGTGATCCTCCTACCTCTGCCTCCCCAGTATTTGGATTGAAGGTATATGCCACCATGCCCGACTAGGTCTTTTTGTTTTTTTGATACAGAAACTGTGCTTGCCTTGGAGATATTTCCATGCTGTATGGGTGCCCTGCCTCATCTTTGCTGACAATCTAATGGCATCTATTGGCAGGTGTCCGTGGGATGTGAGATAGCGGGCCATGCTGCACACTGCTTTGCCAAGTAGCTGTCCCTTTACCTTTTCTGCTAGTGTTGTTTCAGAGCACTCATCGTATCTCTTGGTCATCAATACTTCATATTTCCCAAGTCTTAAATTTTGGGCAGTTTGAAGGTCAAAAGTGGTATTTTAATTTGCTTTCCTCAGAGATTGTGGTTCAGTGTTTTCCATGTAATGATTAGTCAGGTACATTTACTTTTCGGTGGCTTGCTTATTTTACCTATTTTTCTTTATCAATTTGTATGAATTCTTTGTGTATGCTAGGTTCACTCATTTAACAAATACTTAGGGGCTGGGGATATATAGCTCAGTAAAGTGCTTGCCTAGCATGCACAAAGGCCTGGGTTCAACCCCAGGACCACATAAACCAGGCATGGTTCCATATGCCTATAATCACAGCATTCAGGAGGTAGAGGCCAGGAAGATTAGAAGTTCAGGGCCATCTTCAGCTTCATAGCCAATTTGAGGCCAGCCTAGGATACATGAGACCCTGTCTCTACTCCCCTCCTCTCTCACACACACAAATTTTTATTGTCTCTTATTGTGTGCCCCAGGCTCTGCAGTAGGTGCTGAGGTACCAATGATAAACAAGATCTCTAAATGCATGGAACTTCCATTCTCAAGAGGAAGCTAGATCAAGGCAAATCTAATATATGAATTGTTGTAAAAATAGGATCAGCATCTCTAGTTCCTCTCCATAGGCTCCTTTCCCTGGGTGTTTGCAGTTAGGTGGGTGGTCAGGGAAGGTAGGAGCCAAGGTGAGTGATAAGGGGGCTGGCCATGACCAGAGTCACCAGCATATGCCTTGGCCTGGATGTAGGCCTGGTAAGCAAGGGGGTCAGGGTGGCATGGGAGATAGGTCAGATCGCCACAGGTGGACATAGTAGTCATCTCCCAGATGACTGTGAGAGATGCTTTCAGGAGTAGACTTGATGCTTGAGGGCTCCAAGGGTGTGTTTCAGGAGGAGGGCTTCTGCAGCTGCTTGTCCCCTTGGCCAGGCCAGGTTAGTTAACAGCCTTGCTCTAGGGGAGTGGTGTGTCAGGACTGGATCATTGGGTTTGTGGTGGTTTTGAGGCCTAGGCCTTTTCTTTAATAAAGGAAAATTTTCTGTTTCAGATTACCTAGGAACAGTACGATTTGGGGTTATCACAAATAAACATCTTGCGAAACTGGTATCCTTAGTACACTCTGGAAGTGTGTATTTACATAGACATTTCAACACATCACTTGTAAGTATTTTGAAATCCCATTTATATTAGTGCAGTGGTTCTTAACCTTGTATAGGTCATAGACTCCCTTGAGAAGTGGATGGAGCATTTGGACCTCTCCCTAGGAAAGAACACATGATTTTGTGTGCCAGTTGAGAATTACTATAACCCCACCCTAGAGCCCTCGCCCCTGGTTAAGAATATGTGCGTTAGAAAGCTCTTGAATGTGATGTCTAGAAATTCTTTGCACATGTTCTTAGATTTTGGTGCACAGCCTTGTTAGTTTTTCTTCTTGGGTAGAATTGCAGTTCTTAGGGCCTGTGTTCTCAGAGGTTAGCTTCCATTGGGCCATGTTTTGTTCATTTGTTCCTTGTGTGAAGAGTAGGAATGTGATGTACTTTTCTCCTTCACTAACATAATGGGTTTTTGAAGTTCTTGTCAAGTCACAGGGAGAAGCTAATGGCTTCTCACCTCAGGAAACCTCATTTTCAATCTCCCTTGTCCCCTGATTTCATCTGCTTTTGGTGGGACAGCTTCCACTCAGCTACTTCTGAGCTGCAGCCTGTGTCCTGTGTGGCCCTGTGCTTCTCTGTTGATTGCTAACCTTCTCAGTCACATCACCAAGAGATAATTAGTGCTTTCTCTCTAGCATCATTGACAGTGTCACTGGCTTTCAGGTCCCGTGAAGACTGCTGTTCCTCGCTCAGTATACTGACCCTAAAACTAGGGCCCTCCTTCCTCAGTGTAGGGGCCTGGTACTCACTAGTGTGTGTGTCCCTTGCTCGGCAGTCACCCTAGATTCTGCATCTCTCATAGCCCAGATGTGCTTTCATTCTTGTCATTTTTATTCCAAAGCCAAATGTTTCTAATGATGTTTGAGTGTTTTCAGACTCCCACATCCACTCTGAGCACCACAGATGTGGGCACTTCCCCCCCAGTGCCCACTTCCTTTGTGCCTGTCTGCCTTTCGACCTCATCTGCTTTGCTGGTGCTCATTCTCCTGCGTCCTTTGTTTTTAGCCTCCATATCTTTATAGCAAAGGGCACTGAGGTAGAAATTTTGAATGGATGGAGGAAAAAAGGTAGAACTGTGAGGTGACACTAAAAAAATAGGTCAGATTTACAGTTCCAGTTGGGTGGCTTCAGTTTTGTCATTTGAAACATTCCTGGGTTTGCAGTATTTTAAACAGCAAAGTGGCAGACATGTTCATTATGGGGTAATTGAAATCTCCATCCTGGGGGGTTTCAATTGCTTCACTTTGTCAAATCTTCCAGAGTTCCACCTTGGACATTCTTTGTAACTAGGGATTTATATCATTGACCTTTCAAACATACCTTTATGTTAGCCTCCATTGATTGTTACAGAAAAGAAAAGCAAAAGCACCAAGTATCTCTGCCCTTCATCAAGATACACAAAGTGTGATCTGGGGCCTTGTGCAAGTTTACATTATGCACTTACTCATTCACATACCTGCTGAGTCCCTGTTCTATGCCAGGTGTTCACCAGCCACGAAGTGCCCATGAGCAGCACCTATACAGCCTCACAAAAGGAAGAAATCTACCAGCTCTTGACTCTGTGTTCCCACCCCCATAAATAGACCTGGTTCCTTTTATAAACACACAACAGCCTCCATAACTCTGCTTGGGTAGGATGAGAGAGGTCATTACAGCCACCCAGCAGAGAGGGTGAGCCTGTCTCAAGGGTAAAAGGTGAAACCTGTGATGTGGACGGTCATCTCCTGCTCCTAAGTGGCTTTTTGTCCACCTGTGAGGACAAGTTGTGGAGAGATGGTTGGGTGTTGCTTTACCAGGGACAGTCATGGCTCCAGCCTCCTTTGCCTCCCATGCAGTGTGGACTGACCAGCGTCTTGAGGATGGTGCTGGTGTTTTGCTCTGCTTTCCCTCATTTAGCTTTATCTTTTCTGTGTGTGTCCTTGGCAGGTTTTCCCCAGGGAGGTCATGAACTTCACAGCCGAGAACATCTACAAGTGGGCTTCAGAAAACCAGGAGACACTCTTCCGATGGCTGCGGCCACACGGAGGCAAGAGTCTGCTGCTGAATAATGAGCTGAAGAAAGGACCAGCACTTTTCCTGTTCATACCTTTTGATCCCTTAGCTGAGAGGCATCCTCTCATAGATGAGGTAAGTCACAGTGGCCTGGGCTTCCCTCATAGTTTAGACTACTCTGCTTCCATATTTGGGATGCTAACCTAACACCTGAGGGGCTGTCAGGATAGTATCTGAAGCTGGGCACAGTGGCACATGCCTTTTTTTTTTAACTTTAAAAAAAAATTTTACTTATCTCCATCTGCTCACACCAGTCCATCATTACATAAAACAACCCTGCACAGGTTCACAGGACACAGGCAGGCAGAACGCAGCAAGCCTCTCACACAAACTACTTCTGGCACAGTCCTGACAAAGTTCTTTCTCTCCCTTGTAAGCCAAACCTCACAGTCCATAGTTCTCATTACATTCAGGTCTTATAACTCTGACCAGAATGATCCAGTACGCTGTACTTACAGCACTGCAAGGTGTCTCTTGGGCTGAGATTTCAAACCCATCCATATTCCTCCTGCATATCAATTCCAAAATGCCAAAGCCACAGAACCATGGTTCTAGCAGCAACAGATGACCCCACATCCTGGTACCAAAACTGTTGTGGTCAGCTTTCTAGATGCTGCACAGAAAGAACCCAAACAAAAGCGGCTTGTGGAGGAATGGGTTTATTTGGCTTACGGACTCGAGGGGAGACTCCATCCTGGCACGGAAAACGATGGCATGAGCAGAGGGGTGGACATCACCTCTGCCACAGCACTGGAAACAGTGGCAAAGGTGTGCCTGGCACATGTCTTTAATCCCAGTACTTGGGAGGCAGAGGTAGAAGGATCACTGTGAGTTTGAGGCCAGCCTGAGACTGGATAGTGAATTCCAGGTCAGTCTGGGATAGAGCGAGACCCTACCTCAAATAAACAAAAAGGAATGGTATCTGAGGCTCTGTGGTCCATGCCTGGGACAAGGACCATCCTGGCCTCGAACCACCTTTGCTGAAGGGAAAGAAAACTGTGCCTCTCCAGAGAAAGACCAAGCAGCCCTCTTCTTCAAGTGACAGGGACTGAACTTGCCGTTGAGTGTTGAACATAGGTAGAGGTGAATGCCGCTGACCAGAGTGCTGGCCTCCACCATCTAGGGCCAGTAGGAAGGAGACATGCAATGCTATAGCCAGGGAAAGCAGTGGTGACTTTCGGGCACCTTGTTTTCTTTCTTTCTTTCTTTCTTTCTTTCTTTCTTTCTTTCTTTCTTTCTTTCTTTCTTTCTTTCTTTCTTTCTTTCTTTCTTTAATAGTGGGCTTATTTATTTATTTTAAATATTTTATTTATTCATTTTCAAGCAGAGAGCGAGAGCGAGAGAGCGAGCGTGCACTAGGGCCACACCCTGTGGGTCTGGCCTATTTGGGACCTGGGGAATTGAACCCGGGGCCTTAGGCACTGGAGGCAAGTGCCCTAACCGCTGAGCAATCTCTCCAGCCCTTTTTTTTTTAAATAGTGGGAAAATACCTGTTTTATTTATTTATTTTGAAGGTAGAGTCTTGCTCTAGCCTAGCTGACCTTTAATTTACTATGTAGTCTCTGGGTGGCCTCAAATCACAGCATTCTTCCTACCTCAGGCTGACCTGGAATTCACTTTGTAGTCTCAGGGTGGCCTTGAACTCATGGTGATCCTCCTACCTCTGCCTCCTGAGTGCTGGGATTAAAGGCGTGCGCCACCACGCCAGGCTAGGGCTCCTTGTTTTCTTTCATGCTTCACAGATAGCCAGAGAGGCTTTCTGAGACAGTTCCACCAGGAGTCCCCTCCCTTCTCGCTCTCCTCCTTTCTGGACATGAGCGCTCTGTGGATGCAAGCTATTTTACTCATGGGTCATTTGGAGGCATTTAGAGAGATCAAGGACAGCTAGAAGAGTGAATTTGGGACTAATAAATTGTATTTATTGGTTTTTCTCCCCCCCCCACAAGATAGGGTCTCATTCTAGCCCAGGCTGACCTAGAATTCACTATGTGTCTCAAGGCGGCTTTATAATCACAGTGATCCTCCTACCTCTGCCAATGCTGGGATTAAAGGAGTGCACACCATACCTAGCTAGGTTTTTCTTTTTTCTTTCCCTCCAGTATCCCATTAATTGGCCCAAACCAGTCTCTCTCTCTCTCTCTCTCTCTCTCTCTCTCTCTCTCTCTCTCTCTCTCTCTCTCTCTCTC
>PVHP010014907.1:0-37776 GCA_004024765.1 Zapus hudsonius
GACCCTCTTCTGTGGGATTGCTAGCATGCACCATGGGGTTGAGGGCTATGAGTTGTATGAGCAGCAGTCAGTCATTGGGTGAGGCGCAATGCCCCAGGGTATCCCACCCCCCCACACACACCATGGCTTTAGCAAACTCTCTGCCCCCTCTTCTGCAAAGCTCCCTGAGCCATGGTGGATGAGTTTTAAGTCGGCTATAGTATTGAGCTCTAGAGTGTCTCTGGGTTTCTACATTGGAAATGACTGAGTATTCTCAGTGTCTGTCTCCATTACCTGTGCACAGGTTGTCAGGCTTGCTAGGGAAGCAGCACTCTTGCTCATCTCTCCACCTCCTTTGAGATTTCTTCTGGCCCCTAGATGATGTGTTAGGGGTGGTTCATCGCCTTCCAGGGAGTAGGCTATCATTTCTGGTCTTGTTGGTGGAATTAGGTTATCCTTTGTTCTAGCTGTCTAATGAAAAATAAAAAGAGATTTGTGCACTTCACCCATATGGAAGTCTGAGTCTGTACATAAAGTGTATTGGGATTAGAGAAAGAATTTCAGGGAAAACAGGTTTAGGATTGAGCTAGTATTCAAAAAAGAAATAAAAGGCTGGGAGGAGACATCCTGGTGTTTTTTTTTTAAAAGTTACAACTCTAAACACTTCTTAAAATATGCTAAGGAAAGAGAAGAAACCTAGTAGAGTTATGAAAATTGGTAGTAAATTTAATGACGGGTATGGATAAAATTTTGCACACATTTCACAAATATATCATTTACATTGTTTATAATGTAATTACATGTGATAAAGAAAACTTTGGATATCACTCTGTTAAATAAAAACTTTAAAAGCTCAATATTTTGTGAGACTTGCGGGTATCATTAACTTGTCAATGAAAAAAAAAATCAGACAAAACTTCCTGTGTGCTGAATTAGAGAAATCAGTGTTTGTTTGGGATTGGTGGAAGAGATAATAAGCCCAGTAGGAAAGCAACTGGGGATGATGCATGTGGTTTTTCTGAAATGTTTTTTTTTTATTTATTTGCAAGCACAGGGAGATAGAGAGAAGAGAGGCAGCAGAAATAATAGGCATGCCAGAGCCTCTGAGACTTGTTATTGGTTAGAATCATTGAACTTGGAGTTAGAGATTGATGGTGCCCCGATTGTTTTAAATCTTGTATTGGTTCAATCTGTTTTTGCTGTGCCTCATGTTTTGCAGTGTGAATGTTCTGTGCCATTACGGGTTTATTTTTGGTATTATGACTCAGTTGAAAGCTGTGGGGACTTAAGAGTATAGCTGAACACATTGTATTTACATCATGTATGACTATTAGTTTGTGGGGGCTAAGGGCGGACTGTCATGGTTTGATCCAGGTGTCCCCACAAACAAATGAATGTGTTCTGGGTAATCAATCCTCAGCTGATGGCAGTCTAGATTTTACAAACTTGATGGAACTATGTTGTTAAGGGTGGACTTTTGCGGGTTATAAACCAGCTTCCCCTTGCCAGTATTTGGCACACCTTCCTGCCGCTATTTCCAGTGCTGTGGCAGAGGTGATGTCCATCCCTCTGCTCATGCCATCATTTTCCCTGCCAGGATGGAGTCTCCCCTTGAGTCCGTAAGCCAAATAAACCCATTCCTCCACAAGCCGCTTTTGTTTGGGTTCTTTTTGTGCAGCAACTAGAAAGCTGACTACAAGAGATAGCTTATCTGGTTTTCTTTTTCTGCATTCTGTAGATAGATATACCTGTCCATCCATTCATCTGTTGAAGACTTCATCCAGTTTTGACCATTCTACTCTATTGGTGCCAGCACCTAGACTCTGCCTACCAGTGGTTGGTTAAACAATGCCTCCCCAAGGATCCAAGTCTTAGAAGCTGGAAATGTTTATGTAGCAAAAAGAAGAATTTATAATATGGGATTAAATTAATGATATTGATATACCAGATTTTTCTAAATGATACATATTACCCTTAGAAGAAAGAAGTAGAAGGTCATCAGACCACAGGAAGAAGCTCAAAGGTCATGGTCACAAGTCAAAAAGAACCATCTGGGAGTGCTATTCCTCGCCCGCTGAAACTGAGAGGCAGTGACATATTCCCCCTTGAGCTTCCAACAGGCATTTGACCACTTCATCTTGATTTCAGTGAACTCCATGCAGGACATTTGTCCTTAGAACTATGAGAGAATACTTCTGTTTCTGAGGCATTGAGTACCCAGTCTGTGATTTCTCCTAGGGCCCCTTGGAGTCTTGCTGGCAAATGGTAATTTGGGAACTAAGCTGGAGCAGCCAAATTAGCTCCTGCCTCTGAGCATGGGCGACAAAAGGACCCCGACACACTACAGCTGGAGGCCAACCATTCCAGTCATCAGGTCCCTGCCATGGGACAGAGCTGGCACGAGTAGCAGCACACCTCCTCAGAAATCCACTCACTGATTAATGCAGTCAGAATTGCTTTCTGTTGTGTCTACCTAAGGAATTCTATAGCTCCATAGGTATATGACTCTTTCTTTCCATGCTTGGATGAATTGTCATCTGATTTTTTTTTTTTTGGATCAACTTTCATATTCAGTCTGAGGATTCTGTTGCTGCTCCTGTGGCCAGAGGGAAGCCCTAGAGCAAACCTTTCCCTTATGAACATGGGCTTTTAGGATATAAGATCCCAGTGAAATAACTTTTTCTTTGCTTGTGATGAAAGGAACAGCAGTAGACATTTGACATTAAAAATAAAAGCTTTATTGAAAATAGCATTGGGAAAGGAAAAAATGATAAGTAGAATACACATTATAGTCAGAGAATTCATTTTTATTTCTCAATTTTAGTCAAGGCGATGAACATCTCTGTAAGATGCAACAGCACACAGAAATAAGTGTATGCTATTTCCCTAAGGTTCATTTTTAATAAATATGAGGCTGAGAGCATGGAAGGAGAGATTTACGCATGCCCCTTGCAAGGGCATAGCCAGTGACAGATGCTTGGTTATTTTCTCCTGAGTGAATCAATAGAACAAGCATGCATCTGATGAGCAGGCACAAAGATGCAGGTTTGCTTATTTATAATGGTGGGCGTTCCTAAGAGTGCCCCTGAAATAAACTCTTGTAAGAAAACTATGAATCATCATTATCATCCTATTTTATTAATCTGAAAAGTGGTAGAAAAGGTCAAGGAGAGAAAATAAGTAGAAAATTATTTCCAGCCTTACCTCATAGGCAAGGCAGTGAGATGAGACTTGTTCCTTTGTCACATTGATGGCCAGGCTATGTAATCCAGAAAGGAAATGGTCCAAACCAGAGTCCACTACGAAGAAATCTAAGCAATGAAACACACCTGAGAGAAGCAGGGAGTGGTGCAAGGCAGTTCTGTGCAACTTCCCTGGTCCCCAGGATGCACTGCAGATGAAGTCTGCTTTCTCCTCTGGAATGGCTCCAAGGCTTTGCCACAGGTGTTGAGTTTACTTGGTTTTTCCTTGGAAGTGCTTCAGTTGTGACAGACAGGAAAGACACCAGTTTTCTAGTCTACCTTCTGAGTGACACACAAGGGAAACAAGCTTTTCTTTTGCTAAGAAAGAGTGCCTCTTAGAGTGCAATCCAGTATCTCGCCATGTCGAAGAGTGTTTGCCCTCTTTCTTCGAGTTACCAAGTTTGTTAAGATTGCTCCATATTTTGCATGATTATGATATTTTAAATCCTATCAGTGTTATATTCTTGTGATATTATGCTAGAAAATGTGTGTGGCTTTTGTCTGCTTTACACTGACTTATTGTTTTAGCAAGAGAGACTTTTGTAAACAGGAGAGTGGATAAGATCAAGTGTGTGATTTGGGGTATGGCAAAAGACCTGCTTAGTTGCAGTATTTCCTGGCTCCTATATTTCTCGTTATTTTTCTATTAGTCTTTCCCCTTCATGCTGTCCTAAAGTAGATAGATACTTTAGGTCATCAAGAAGTGACTTGTATTGGAGCCATCATGTAACTGAAGGTCTCTTGTGTGCTAGGCACAAAGAACCTTGGGAAGGGGGAATGAAAGTTCAATAATCACAGGGCAGTGCCCAGCAGAACATGTCCAAGTGGGTCTCACAGCTTCATGGTAACAAGTGGCCCATAAAAAGCAGAGACAGATACAGCTAAAATGGCACAGAGGGCAAGTTCACTAAAAAAATGGGAAAACTGACAGGTTTTGGGAAATGACAAGTCTTTGCAAACAAAGTTATTCATTGCTAAAGATAACTATAGTTATTTTGACCTGTTTATTTGGAAATAATTGCAAACTTACATATTGGGTAGAATTTTAAGAAAGTATATTTTTGTAATATAAGTGAAAGGAGTAGGAAGTGGTGGAGGTGTAAAGATGTGTTCCTGTGTCTTATGTGGTGGGTGGTTCTAACATCAAGTCTGAGACAGAGCCCACTGGGGAGCTGGAGAATCCAGTCTGCTTCCCGCCATGCTTCTCTCGTCTCTAGACTTCCTGTGATTCCTGTAAGTCTCTCTCCTTTCTTATTCCTGTGTCCCTCATTTCATCTTTCTCTACATTCCCCTACCTGTCCTTTCTTACTCCTCTTATTTTCAGATTGATTTAAAAATTATATATGAGCCTTAGTTTTCTAAATAAAACAAGAATAAAAATATTCCCTTGACAGCCTAGTAACAAGATCATATTCAGTATTCAAGAGGAATTTGCCCCTGAGATAGGATATGTTTTTAACACATGCTAATCAGTTAACAGGACACACCACAGTAAAAGAACAAAGAATCAAAACTGCAATCATTTTAGCAGATAAAGAAATAGAGCTGAAAAATTCAACATCTATCTGTAATAAAAAAAATTTCAAAAATAGATTTAGAGAGAATGTACTCAAGCACAGTAATGACCATCTATAATAAACCCACAGCTAACATCCCAGTCAGTGGGGAAAAGCAGAAAAATTTTTCTGTAAGATCACTGATAAGAAAACCATAGTCACCTTGGCCGTTTCTGGTCATTACAGTATTAAACGTTCTATCCAGAGCAATGAGGCAATAAAAAGAGAAAAAAAAAAAAAACAGAAAGGAAGGGTGAGAATATCTATTGCTCTACACTATACTTAAAACTTGGTGTTTTGCTAGTCTCAGAAATACAGTTTGTACTTTTCAGCTTACCAATGAATTAAGTGTGTTTTTATGTCTGTGGGAGCATTTGTATTTCCTATCTGTAAAATGCAGGTCAATTCCCTTTTACTTTAAGAAACCTATTACTATTAGGTTTCTTGAATACTTTTTTGTAGGTAACATTTGCTTCAGAAATTTTCTGGGGTTTGTTTTACACATTCTTTTTATGTTGTCTTTTGATTTTAAAAACATCTTGAAAAATATATTAATCACCTATCTTTGGTAGGCAATTTATATTTTAAGAATTTATTTCAACAAGCTCTACAACACCTACAAGGGACTTACAACTCATCCTTGAATCAAGAATCTAAGACTGGCTCTGGGTGTTCTATCCTAAAGCAACAGCAGCAGCAACAACAACAACAAATTCACAGACATTTGTCAAAACTTCTCCTCACTTTCTAAAACCTACCCAAGAGAGATCCTACAGTGTGGTTTTAAGCATCCTAACAGTGATCACGGTGTTCAGAATCAAATCTTGGATTCATCACTTTTGAGTCAAGCCTTAGAGGTCAAAAGGCGAGGAACCTAAAGGAGAGCCCCATAAACCAGACACAGACAGTTGGACAGAAGTAAGTCTGCTTCTCTTCCATCAGAAAACATGCCTCGCTGTTGTTTGGTTTTTTATTTCTACCTGCCTATGGATACTCAGGATAAAAATCCATTCCTTTGTGGGCCCAAGAATATGTATGAGATAGTAGTCAGAACAACTGCTATGTCTGTGGGCTCTTATTTACTCTGGACTTCCATGGTAGATGTCTCCTCTTCAAGGAGATGATGGGAACCCATTACAAGAGTGCATTATCCAGGCCAGAGCTGGCTCTCCTGCCTTCAATTAGGTTACTGGGTGAGATGTTTCTCAATGCCTATTAATTCCATGAGGAATGAAAAGGGACATAGAAAGAGCATTTCAGAAGGGGAAACTGACAAAGTCCTTGAAAAGCATGCTGCTGGCCCCCTCTCTAGTAGTTCTGGTCCCATGATAAAAAAGCATACATATCAAATTTTCAAATCTGGGAAATATATATGTGGTCACTTAAGTCAGAAAGTACCCATATGCTGGGAATAGTGAAACCATCCAAAATATCCCACTGATGTTTGATACCGAGGATGGGTCTCTCCTGACTTACGTCTAAACATGATTGTCCTTCATGAATCAGAATGGTTTGCTACTCAATAGGTCCTGAGGCCAGAAATGCATTGGGGAGCCTCTAATGGCACTCAGTGACTCTGTGACAATAACCTTTGGTCGTGGTATCCCAAAGATGGGTTGGACTATCACTAAATATACTCAAAAGGCTTTAAATGACAGCTCAGGGAATCTTCCTTCTTAATTCTGAGATTCAAAGGATGACAGGCAATTATACAAAATTATATGACTTTAAACATAGCTCTAGGTGGTACATGTGCCATTATCAAAGTTTAATGTTGTGTTTATTCCCTGATAATTCCACTAATGTCTCATCTGATTTACAAGATATATAAAAACAGATTCAAGCCATGTCAGACACCACTGTGCCATTTGGCGAGCAGTTTTGAAAGTGGATTTCAGAATCTTCATGGTGAAAGAAAATTATAGCTATTATAATCTTAATAGTAATTCTGGTAATCTATGTACCTTATATACTCAACTGCTGCTTTAACTTTATCTCCTCTTGTTTAAAGTCAGCCCACATTCTGATGGTCCTACAACAATCTAACTCAATCTACTTGGGTCTCCTCAATCACCCTCTAAAGCCGGGAAATTTACAAATATGGAAACCTAAAGACACTGATACCTTGTCACTTCACAATGTTAAACATCCCATACCTCAAGATGAACTCCAACATTTTAGTAAGGTGTTACTAATACTTCTTTATATGAGTTTCAGGACAGTTCCAAATATACAAATTCCAAAATTCCAAAATTAGTAAGGTGTTACTAATACTTCTTTATATGAGTTTCAGGACAGTTCCAAATATACAAATTCCAAAATTCCAAATTCCAAAAATACAGAGAGACTCCAGTACCCAAAAGCTGACCATCATCAGGCCAGAATAGTTTACCATGGGCAAGAGTCATGGCTGCAGTGGACCAATAGCACACCCTTATCGGCACAAGCAAGCCCAAGCAGTCACCACCCTATTTGTCCAATATCAGTCAGGATGGCTTCTGAGAGGGGGACTGAGACCCTCTAGAAGACAGGCCGCGTCCTTGGCTACCAGACAGATAGGGAAAAAGGGCCCCTGGTAGGTGGCTATACTCTAACCCAATATGATGAAGAGGTGACTCTACTTCCTCCTTCCTGGCCTAAGTGAATTTTTCTCACCAGTGGACTGGCTTGGTGGGCTTTCTGGGACCTATGCAGTACTGGACGCATGATGGACCAACCAGTGCCTTCATCTTCATTTAAACTGACCAATCATGGACTCTGGATGGGTGGGCCTCCCTAACTTGATAAAAGTCCAGCTCCCCCTGGGGCTGGTGGATATTTCCCATCTAGAGGAGTCTGTTCTCTCTGCTTTCTTTTCCTCGTACTTTGAAATAAACTTGATTCTTTTAAACCCTAAAAAGATTTTATTTTCATTAATGTAAAATAATTTACTTATTTTTTCTAAAAGCACTTGTTTTTATAAGAAATTACATGTGGGATTGAATTTTATATTATGTATAAGAAATCAAGGATGGAGAGATGGCTCAGCAGTTAGGGTGCTTGCTTGCAAAGCCTAAAGACCTGGGTTTGATTCCTCAGCACCCACATAAAGCCAGATGTATAGTGGCACATACATCTGGAGTTCGTTTGCAGTGGCTGGAGGCCCCGGCCCAACCATTCTCTTTTCTCTCTATTTCTCTTTGTTTGCAAATAAATAAATAAAAATTTTTTTAAAGAAATAATTTTCATCATCTGGAAAGAGTTCTATTTGTTCCAGAATCTTATGTTGAATCATCCATCCTTTTCTAATAATTTGTATTTTAGTGGCTATCATTTTATTGTTAGTGTATAAAATGCTGTTTACCTTTAAATTATCTCATTGCTAAACTTTCTGTATGTGTATGTGTGTATATGCATGCGTATGTATGTGTGTGCTTATTTGAAGGGCCAAAGGACAACCTCAGGTATTCTTTAGGTATAGCCCACCTTTTTGTGGAGACAGGGTCCAACATTTACCTGGAACTCACTAAGCAAACCAGACAACTGGCCAGTGAATCCCAGGAATCAGCTTCTCTCCATCTCCTCAATAGTGGGATTATGTGCATGTCGCCATGCCCAGATATTTTATTTATTTATTTGTTTATTTATTTGTTTATTTATTTATTTATTTATTTGCAGGCAGAGAGAATGAGCACTGCAAACGAACTGCAGACACATGCACCACCTTGTGCATCTGGCTTTACGTGGGTACTGGGGAACTGAACCCAGGTCCTTAGGCTTTGCAGGCAAGCTCTTTAACAGCTGAGCCATCTCTCCAGCCCCCAGATATTTTTTTTAACATTGGTTCTGGAGATGTATGTCCTGTCCTCATGCTTGTAAGGTAAGCACTTAACTGACTGAGCTAACTTCCCAGGCCCTCATTGCTAAACTTTTAAATTTATAATAATTTAAACATTTCAATCCAATATGGTGGCATATTCCCTAATCCTAATACTCGGGAGGATGAGGGAGGAGGTTTGACATGAGCTTGATGCCATCTTAGCCTGATTCCAGGTTAGCCTGGGCTAGATGATGCCCTTATTTAAAAAAAAAAAAAACTTTTTTAGGTGGTTGAGTTAAACTCATTCTTCTGTGTGTGACACTTCATTCTACTTTTATTTTAGTGCCCACTTACTATCCTTAATCTTCAGGTCTAACCTCATTTCTCTCTTCTTCTCAACTGACAACCATTTATAACCTATATAATTTTTATTCATAGGTAACCGTTATCTTTCAAGCAATAGCAGATTAGTTTACTCTTTTCCAATTCTGATTCATTTTATTTCACTTTTCTCACTATATCTTGTTGGCTAGTACCTCTATAAGAATGAGATAAAAGAGATGATGGAGTGCCCTTTAGGCTTAATTCTGAATTTTATGCCATAATTTTAATGTTTTGTCACCATGTGTGATATTTTTTTTTTCATGTGTGATATTTGTCATAGGGTTTTGTTAGATATTCTTATTAAGTTGATGAAATTCTGTTTTCTAGAAACTAAGAATTTTATCAGGCATAATGTTGTATTTTGTTGAATGCTTTATGTCTATGGCTATGAACATATATATATAATATACATAATATATATAATTTTTTTTTCAAGGTAAGGTCTCACTCTAACCAGGGCTGACCTGGAATTCACTATGTAGTCTCGGGGTGGCCTTGAAATCACAGTGATTCTCCTACCTTTGCTTCCCAAGTGCTGGAATTACAAGTGTGTGCCAGCACACCCACTCCAGTTTATTTAGTATTGCTAAATTTTCATAATAATTTTAGGATAATCCAAACTTGATGATAGTACTTTTGATTGGATTTGCTTTTCTCATTTTTTTTCTTCAGGATTTTTACTCCTACGCTCACGAGTCTGATGATTTTCCATCATTTTTTATGCATAGTTTGTTTTTGTCATGAGGCTTGCAACAAACCTGACATAAACTAGACTTTACATCAGATTGAGATCATCTGGTTATTGATTGTCTATGTAAAATCTCTGAGCCTGTTATTTTCCTCATGTGTGATGGTTAAGGTTTGTTGTCAACTTGACATTTTTAGTAATCTTGGATGAGTCTCTGAGGATGTTCACAGGAAGGCAAGGCCTTTCAGTAGGCAGCAGGATGTAAGGTAGCTCAGGAAATCTAGAAATGTACATCCCTTCCTGGGAGGGCAGTGCAAGAAGGAAATTCCAGAGACTCAGCAAGCCAACAAGTCTGGGAAAGGGTGGCAAGACCACAAGGCTATATAAGGGGAAGGAGATCTCTCTCCCTTGACCCCCCTGCCTGTTTGCTGTTTGCTAGTGTATGGTGTTGGTGATGGGTTTCTCTCTCTGGACCTGTGAAAGGGGATCAGCCTCTTTTGCCCATATGGAACTTCCTATGGATCTGTAGCTTCAATAAATCCTTTCCTCCCATAACTGTACCTAGAGATTCATCCCAGTGGCGTGTGGCTGACTATGAAACTCATAAAGATTGTAATGACTTAATTTTTTAAATGGCTTTTATATGTTTCATATCTTTGAATCAACTTTGGTAAGTTATATTTTTCTAAGAATTCTAAATTTCAAATAAGTTTTTAGACTTATTGACAACATCTCATAAGTTTTTTTATTAAGAAGCAAAATACTAAGTTGGACAGATGATATTTATAAAAAATAGAATATAAATTGCTCTAATACTATAATTCCAAGTTTGACATCTTACTAAAATGAAAAGAAGATATATATGACATGTTCTAAAATTCTTCTTTCTTTTACTTGGAGGCTTGTAAAATTTATTTCTTAAGTAAAGGAATATTGAGTCATAGCCTTTACCAGAGCCAAGTGCTTATTCTCATTTTTTCCTCTTAAACCAAAATGCATGGGGCCCAATAAAATGACATATTACTAAACTATAATTTTGTTCTAAAATGACTTTCTAGCTTAGGGCAGACATTGGGTTATACCGAAAGACACACTTAATCATGATGATGTCTCTATTTCCTTCCCCATGCTTTATTTCATTTGACCCTAAACGGTTTTATTATGTTCTTCTACTTAAAACTCACAAAGGTTAGTTGTAGATGTAACAATATTTGGGGACAAGACTCTTCAGAAACTCCTGGGAATAATTTGATTGGAGTGTGTGAGTTCATCCTTAGTAGAGTCAATCCCTTCAGTCACTGTCTGACCTGTGTGTTTCTTTAGACGCTGGAATGACTTTCTGTGCTGGATGTCACAAAAGGCTCTTGTCATTTAAGGAACAATAGACGAATGAGACGCTTGTATGTCTCACTTGGATTTATACATATGATCTTCAGAAAATAACATGTTTCTTGATTACTTCTATGTAGTTTTGTGAAATCAATGTGTTCTCTAACTCTATTCTTAGACAAATGTTTGGAAATACCTTTTAGTTCAGGACTCACAATGACATCCAACTATTATTACTCATTCTTCATTTTTTTCTCAAGTAGACAAAGTTTTATGGCAACTTTAGACTCAAAGCAAAACCAAGCAGAAAACACAATTCCCATATAGGCCCCATTCACCAAAGTAATATTGACAATGACATTCTTACATCATGTCACCTAATATAGTGTTGGATGCATGGTGATTCAATTTGAAAGACTTCTGTGATGGTTAGGTTTTGCTGTCAACTTGATCTTTTTAATTATCTTGGGTGGGTCTCTGAGGATGTTTATAGGAAGGCAGCCTCTCAGCAAGGTGCAAGATGTACAGAGCTCAAAGGAGCTAGAGGTAAACATCCTTTCCTGTGTGGGCAGTGCAGGAAGGAAATTCCAGAGACTCAGGAAGCCATTAAGTCTGGGATAGAAATGCAAGACCCCACCCTAGGGCTATATAAAGGTGAAAGAATTCTCTCCTTGCCCTCCTGCCTGTTTGCTGTTCTGTGTTTATGGTGTTGGTGATGGGTTTCTCTCTCTGCTTGGACCTGTGAAAGGGGAGCAGCCTCTTTTGCATTCTGGAACTTCCCCTGTATCTATAGCTACAAATAAATCCTTTCCTCCCAAAAACTGTGTCTGGTTTGAAGATTCATCCCAGTGTTATGTGGCTGACTAAGACAACTTCATTATCTCCAAACCCTCAGACTCCTATTTTCTCCTCCCATCCATTTATCTAAAAATATATTCTTATGAGTTGAGCATTGTGGAAAGTATCATTGAAGTAGGTAATTATCCTTGGTTAAGGGGAAAGGTAACACAGTAAATCGGGGAAATGACCACCCATAAAACAATGACTATTAATGAACATACAGAACATGTCACGGGGCAGGTTATGGTCATTACAGGTCATTACAGGGCCAGGAATCTGAGAAGAAGGACTATCAGAAATAAGCTGTGGAGAGAAGGCAGAGGATGACAATATATGCCAAGTGAAGAGAACATGTACAGATCAGGAGGCTGGAAATCACATAGTGACTTGAGAATCAAGTGTCTGTATAAGGGAAGAGTACATCAAGGTAACATCAGAAAAGAGAAGTTACCATGTTGACTGTTCTTAGCATTCCCTGAAGAATTTGATGTAGGGGCATAACAATATTAAGATTTCATTTTAGAAATCCTTCTGATCACAGTAAAAACATGAGAAAGCTGTTTTCAGATATATTGTGGCTTGGACTTGATCAACACTGATTTTGATTTTCTTCTGTCCTATCTTTGTGTATTGGAGTACAGGACTTACAGTTCCCAGGTTCCCCAGCAACTAGGACATCACATACAAACTTAAGGCCCATCCCTTGCTGCCCTCACACAAAACTGATAAGGACCTGAGGGACAGAGTCAAGCCACAGGCCATGAGGCTCTGTACTGCTGTAGTGTACAAGCAGCAGAGGTGGCACTGCTCTGGAGCCGGATCCATGGTCATGGGGATAACCCCAAGAGCTGTGATTCCACCACACAGCCACGGCAGAGAGGTCAGAGAAGAGATGAAAGCCCATCTGTGCTGTGGCTAGTGACATCACCACAAGCCTTCCTTAGCTTTCCTCTGCTCAGTCAGGTGAAGAAGGTTCTGTTGCCGCAGCTATGAATCCTGGCAAATTGTAGTGAGGTAAATAAAGGAAGGGGCCATAAAATTCAATAGAGATTGGTGGATGGTGTGGTGTGAATAGGACAAATCCCTGTAGACTCATGTGTTGAGTGCTTTGTCCTCAACTGGTGATGTTATTTTGGAAATGCTGGAAAATTTAGTTAGCAGGACCTCATTGGAAGAAGTAGATACTGGGGGTGTATTCCTGTGTACCGTCCCATGTCCCTGTCCTCCTCCTGTATAAGCTGGGGTGAGCTGTTATGCCCTGTCACACATTTTTTGCATCAAGCCCACAGTAGTGGTGGGACAGCTAAGACAACACCATCCTGTTCTAATTAGGTCCTGACTCCATTTTGTGCCTGCTGGGGTGCCTCTCAGTCACTAACTCCCTAACTCCCCCAGAGGGTCACAACTGCACTGACAGCACTTTCGGGCTTCCCGTGATCCCAAGCGTATAAACTCCAAGATAATTCCAGAATATATGGACCCAGATGTATAAACTCAAGATAGCTCCAGCATGTGCAGGCCAAACACGTGTGATTCCAAGGACTTCTGACACTGATGTCATTATTATTTTATTGTCTTTTTTCTTTAAAAACGCTGCACCCTGAGCTGCTTCACTGAGAGCTCTTTCAGGCTGAGCCCCTCTCAGTCAGTGGCTTAATAAGAAGGACTCCTAATCGGCTTGAAAAGTGTGTGATCTGTAATTCTCCTGTGTAGACTGTCACAGTGGAATCAGGTGACCATGGACTGAAATGTCTGAAACAAGCCAAAATAAGTCATTTCTTTTTTTAATTGTTCTCTCAGTGATGAAAAGTAACAAGTACAGTGTATAAAGACATGAGCCACATTAAAGGATTATTATTTATATATAATTATTTTATTGGCACAATACTTGTATATATACAAATATATACATATGCATATATATTATGCTAAGTCAAATTGTCAAAAAAAGCAATATACAAGCTCACTAGTGAGTTATAACTTGCCTTATAATTATGAACCATATAGAGAAGAATAAATTTTCATTAGATCACATTCATTCAAAACAAAATTATGTTTCAGATAACATGAAAATCTTAAGAAAATTTGTCTAGTTCAAAGAATCCAACAGACTCAAATGATAAATAAAATGGTTATTGGTCCTTTTGTTTTGCAAAAGACTCATACAGATGGTTAGCAATATATAAGTCCTAGTGCAATATAACTTACACAGATAAGCAAAAACGTGATTCTAAGCCTTAGAAAAAGTTATTCCCTGAGACCACAGCAGTGTCAGGCACTGAATAAGATTTGGCATTCTAAGGTTGCTGGCTGGCACATCATATGCAGAGCACAGGCTTTTGTGATTCAATTCAGAGTCAACATTGTACTGGTTTCCTATCTTGAAGACCAGTGTGAACAACAATTCATAGGTTTAGTTTTTAAAGAAAATTCCTTGTCATTTGAGAAGTGGCTATTTAATATAATATTGAAGAACATATATGTGGTTTTCTTGAAGTTTTTTTTGTTATGATGAACTATTTATATTAGGTATACTATACACCCTAGAAAGTTACTAAGATATACAGGATCCCTTGCCACAAGGACTAATACAGACAGCCCACAAAGGAGGATATACAACTGATCAGGGAGGGGGAGGGAGGAAGCGGGGAATTCGGGATAACAACGCATGGTTTGCCCACTAAATAATGTAACTCATTATGGACATTAAAAATAAATAAATAAATAAATAAATAAATAAATAAATAAATAAAAATAAACATTAATTTCATGTCCTGGTAAATTTCTTTTTTTTTCCACAGAAAGGAAATAAAACCAATTCGTTGTATAAGCAATTTTCCTCTGTTCTCTTAGACTGGATTCTTTTGTGAATGGGTATATGTGTTCATGTTCATGTGAATGAGTACAAAGCTATGTGCAGGTTAAGTGTGAACATGTATTGGAGACGGGAAGACAACCTTGAGTGTCATTCCTCAGGAACACTGTCTATGTTTTATTTATTTATTTTTTTTTTTTTTGAGACAGGGTCTTTCATCAATCCCAAAGCTTGCCAATTGAGTTAGACTGGCTGGCCTGAAAGCCCCAAGGATCCTCCTGTCTTCACCTCCCTATAGTTGGGTTATAAATGCACACACCCTGTGTGTTATTTTTACATGGGCATAGGGATTGACCTCAGGTCCTCATGTATACAAAGCAAGCACTTTTTGGACTGAGCTACCTCCTCAGCCCTTATTCAGGATTGTTAAAATGGCTTTACTTAGTCTAGATTGAATGCAAATTATTACCATGAGTTATCTGACTCATAAAAATCTTTGACAGTTAGGGAGACCAGGCTGCCAGGACCATTGCTCTCTCCAGCTTTGCTGCTACAGTCAGCAAGGGAGCTCACTGTCCCCCACTACTGGCTTCAGGTGCTCCTCTTGGGCCCTCCTCAAATGAACAAATATCTGTCACAACATTTTTCCTTTGGATGAATAAATTTGACACTTCCTCTATGCCTCTTCTACAATGACTCTTCCTGTTAGTTTTATCCTGACTAGCTGATGGCAGAACCCTAGGTAACTTCTTTTTTTTTTTTTTTTTTTTTTTGGTTTTTCGAGATAGGGTCTCGCTCTAGTCCAGGCTGACCTGGAATTCACTATGTAGTCTCAGGGTGGCCTTGAACTCATGGCGATCCTCCTACCTTTGCCTCCCGAGTGCTGGGATTAAAGGCGTGTGCCACCACGCCCAGCTCCTAAGTAACTTCTGGAGGCCTGGTATGGAAGTTTGACTGTATCCCCTCCATAGACTCAGATGTTTTATTAAAGCTTTTAACTTGGATTTACAGGCTCCTGGCTGGAAGAGGTGTCACTGGGGGGTGGATCTTGGGGTCCAGTCCTAAGGTTTGGGGGTGGCTCTGATTTTCATCCCAAAGGTATGCAGAACAGTGTGAATTCTGGAAGGACCTGCTTGCTGAAGTTCCCTGCTTCTACTTTGGTTTCTGCTAGCTGCTTGGTTGCCTCTCTCTCTGCTTGGATTTATGAATGGGAGCTAGCTTCTTCTGCCATTCTTGAAGGAGCTTCCCCTGGATCTATGTGATTCAGATGTCCCCCATATAGTTATGTGTTCTGAATTCTTGGTTTCCAGAGGATGGCAATCTGAGAATTTGTTAGATATGTGTTGTTGGGGTCAGACTTATGAGCATTGTAGCCAGCTTCCCCTTACCAGTGTTTGGGACATTCTCCTGTTGCTGTTGTCCATCTGATGTTGGCCAGAAGATGATGTCCGGCCTCTGCTCATGCCATTGTTTTCCCTGCCATCAGAGCGTCCCCTCGAGTCTGTAAGCCAAAATAAACCCATTCCTCCACAGGCTGCTTCCGGTTGGATATTTGTTGCAGCAAGGAGTTGACTACAACAATCTGTAAGCCTGAAATAAACCCCTTCCTCTTATTAACTGTGTCTGGTTTAGACATTCATCTTAGCAACATAGAGCTGACTACAACACTTGGCGACCTGAGACCTGAGAAAGCTAGTTGCTAGCTTTTGCCTGAGGAAAGCAGGAAGTTTCCACACACTGTAAGAGTGTGTGCAGTTACTAAGCAGCCTCAGAGTACAACAAATATCCACCCCACTGTATTCTCTGACAGAGGAAGCAACCCACCATAGATAGGGGAACAGAATTTCCCCTGAACTTCCAGCCTGCTTTTTTTTGGTCCTTTCATATTATTTTATAAATGGCTCAGGAATGAGAAACTAACACAGTGGCCCTTGAATGCTATGCTCTAGATTGATTTTACCTTTACAATTATTGATTTTCCACAGCAATTATAGATGAGCTTGATATAGGATAATTAAGATGAAGAATGCTTGACAAAGCAATAGGATGTGGAGGGAAGATACTAGAAAGGTTGCTTTGTTTCCCCCAGAAATTGCTTGCATATTTCACCTTTTACAAAACCATTTGGAAAATACAGTTTAATTTTATTCTTTTTAACTAAGCTTTGTGAAGAGAATAAGGGACTCCAGAGGAAGGGGGTCAGCTGAATAATATATTTTAAAAAATATTTTGTTGTTTATTTATTTGCTAGGAGAGAGAGAACAAAGAGAAGAGAGAAAAAGAAAGAGAGAGAGAGAGAAAGAGAGAGAAAACATTCAGGACCTCTAGCCACTGCAAATGAACTCTAGATGTCTGTGCCACTTTGTGCATCTAGCTTTATGTGGGTACTAAGGAATTGAACACAGGCAGTGAGGGTTTGCAGGCAAGTGCCTTAACTGCTGAACCATCCCTCCATCCTGTTTAATATTTTATAGGGAGATATATAAAATGTTAATACAGTAAAAGAATATTAATACAGTAACTAGGGCTGAGGATATAGTTTAGTCTGTAAAGTGTTTGCCTTGTAAGTATGAGGACCCAAGTTCAACCACCAGAACCCCCTCCCTGTTAACTAGCTAATAAAAAGCTGGAAAAAACTATGACTGCATACAGTCCTATAGGAGAGAGAAATTGTCAACAGTGATAAATAGCAGTGGACCTTGCAAGCCTTAAGATTGGCCAGCCAGGCCAAATGAGCCAACTTGTACAATAGTGGTATGTCTGTTATGGGGAAAACCAACTGCTCTCTAATGGGACTGGAGGCCTGCTCCACAGAAGAGAATACATGCCTGGTTCTGAAGACCTAGTCAAAAGCCTATGGTGGGGGAGATTATGAGACAGAGGGGAGCAATGCCTTCTGTTGTCTGGCTAAATGCATATATTATGCCTACCAAAATGCCTTATAAACACTGTTTTTAAAATGTGAATACCCACCTAATAATGCTATTCTTACTTTTGGCTAGAGAAGCTTCTCTTTTCAGATAGCAGTGACCCGTGGAATAACTCATAGGTCACCATAGTGCTGAGAAGAAGTGATGGTGGAGTGTTCAGCATTGGGACATCTTTTATCATGCCTCCTAAGGTGCAGGGTCTATTGCAGAAGGGGATTGCAAGAGTCAAAAGAAGGGTAGGAGGATTGTCTGAGTTCAAGGCCACCCTGAGACTACATAGTGAATTCCAGGTCAGCCTGGACTAGAGTGAGACCCTACCTCAAAAAACAAAACAAAACAAAAAAAAAAAAAAAGATTGATAAACCCCTTGTAAGATTGATCAAAAGAAAAGGAGAGAAGACTTTAATCAACATGGGCATGTTGGCATACATCTTTAATCCCACCAGTTGGGATGCAGAGGTAGGAGGACTGCTGTGAGTTCGAAGCCAGCCTGGAACTGTAGAGTGAGTTCCAGGTTAGTCTGGAGCTAAAATAAGATCCTACCTCAGAAGAAAAAAAATCCTCCCAACCAAAAGGAGATCAGTGCTGACTTCTTACAAACCTCTATAAAATAACTAAAACAATAGTTTCTCAAGTTATTTCACAACATTGAAAAGGATGAAATAGTCCCTGACTCCTTTTATGAAGCCAACATTGCACTAATACTAAGACACGGCACATAACAAACAAAGAAAATTATAGACTAATATCCCTGATGAATTGAGATGCAAAAATTGTTAATAAAATTCTGACAAAGCAAATTTAAGAACACATAAAAAGATAAAACTTGATCAAATAGGTTTCATCCCAAGGAGGCAGAAATGGTTCAACATACAGAAAATGATAAATGTAACATATCATATAAATAGACTTACTTAAGGACAAAAATTACACGGTCATCTCAATAGATTCTGAAAAGGCCTTTGACAAAATAGAGCCATTCATGATAAAAATACTGGAGAGAACAGGGAGAGGCAGATCTTATCTCAACACAATAAAAGCTATATACTACAAACCTAAGCCCATATCCACAAAGGTCTGGATCAGGAGAGAGGTTAGGACTCTCCCTTAACAGTACCTGAAATCTTAGTTCAAGCTATAAGACAAGAAAAAGAAATAAAAGGGAAACAAAAAGGAAGAAGTCAAACTAGCCTTATTTGCAGATTTGTACTTTATAGGCCTCTATCAAATGACTACTAGAACAGATAAACACTTTTAGCAACGCTGCAGGATACAAAATTAACACACAAAAAAATCAGTATCCTTCATATATACCAATGACAAGCATATGGAGAAAGAAATAAAGGAAGCAGTGATATTTACAATAGCCACAAAAATTATTATCTTGGGAGTATCCCCAACCAAGGAAGTTTCAGACCTCTGCAATGAAAATATTAAAACATAGAGAAAAAAATTGGGGAAGACATGAGAAGATAGAAAGACATCCCATGCTTACAGATTGGAAGAATTCATATCTTGAAAATGACCAGTCTATCAAAAGGAAAATACAGATTCAATGCAATTCCAATCAAAATTACAGCACCATTTTTCACAGAAGCAAAAAATATGGTCTCAAAATTTATATGGAAGCCCAACAGACCTCAGAGAGCTGAAAATTTTCTCAATGAACAGAATACTACCAGTGATATCACCATATCTGATTTCAAGATATATAACACAGCCATAGTAATAAAAACAACATGGTGCTGGCACAATGAATAGAATAGAATAGAATAGAATAGAATAGAATAGAATAGAATAGAATAGAATAGAATAGAATAGAATAGAATAGAATAAGATTGGGGTATAAATTCTAGTAACTACAGCTACATGATCTTTGACAAAGAGGCCAAAAAATACACACTAGAGAAAGATAGTAATTTCAATAGAGTGCTGGAGAACATAGATAACCACATGTAGAAGAATGAATCAAGACCCTCTTCTCACTCTGCACACAAATCAGCTCCAAATCAATCAAGAATCTCAACATAAGACCTGAAACTATGAGACAGCTAGTGAAAAAAGCAGGGAAAACACTTGAAGATGTAGGAATTAAGGAAAGACTTTCTGAATAAGACTTCAGAAGCCCATGGAATAAGTCAAACATTCAGTCATGAAACTAAGAAGATACTGTGTACAGCTAAGCAAACCGTCAACACAGTCAATAGACAACCCAAAGAGTGGGAGACAATCTTCACCAGCTCTATGTCCTACAGAAGTTTAATATCTAGTATATAAAAAGAACTTAGAAAAACAACTAAGCAATAAAAAATTCAGTCAACCCACTCAAAATCGGGGCAGGGAACTGAACAGAAAGTTCTCAAAGGAAGAAATACAAATGGATAATAAACATCTAAAAAGATTTTCGGCATCTTTGGCCATCAGGGAAATGCTAATTAAAACTCCTTTCAGATTCCATCTCGCCCAGGTCAGAATAGCTATCATCAAAAAATAAATGAAAAATGCTGGCTAGGATGCAGGAAAAAGTTTTCCCCTTTGCTTCCACTATTGTTGGAAATGAAAACTTGTAAAGTCATGTTGGAAATCAGTATGGAGGTCCCTCGAATATCTGAAAATAGATCTATCATCTGATCCAACTATATCACTCCTGTACATATACCCTAAAGAATAGATTTTTTACTACAGGGAGTTGCTCAGCCATGTATACTTCTGCTCTATACACAACAGTTAGGAAACAGAATCAGCAAAGATGCCCATCAATTGATGAATAAATCATGAAGATGTAGTTAATATACACAATGGAATTCTACTCCACAGTAAGAGAACATGAAATTATAAAATTTGCAGGAAATGAACGGACCTGGAAAAAATCATATTAAGCATGTCTACAAGACTCAGAAGACAAATGCCACATGCTCTCTCTCATATGGATATCCTAACATGGAATAGTTTGATTTGTCTTTATGTTGTAGTATAAGCAGCAGTAGTATCGGTTAGGAAACTAGAATGAGTCGTGGAGATAGGAGAAGTGGAGAGGGATTGGAGGAGAGGGTAGTACACAGGCATGTGGACAGACAATACAAGAAGTAGAAAGGTCAATGGGAGCAGGGTTAAGGGAGAGAGGAAGGGAGGAAGAGAGAGACTGAGAGAGAGATAGTTTGGATATATAGGCACTGTTTGGATGGAGTAAGCTTTCACTAAAATCATAGACTGTTGCTCATAAATCCCAGTGCCAGAATTAGGTTATCTCCCCTCCCCAAAAGTGAGTTGTTGGTCAGGAAGGCCCATGAAGCCCTCAAAACAATGTAGGTCATTGTAAAAGCACTGGTTACCCACCGGAACTAAATAGTAAGACCCTATTCCTGAAAGTACCACAGGTTGTGATTCCAGAACATTTATAAATCAAGCTGGAACTGAGAAAGAGGAGCTCCATGCTAAAAAGCTCTATGTGAGCTTCTGGGGGATAAGTCACCAATAGTGTTACAAGCAATGCTTCATGCAATCTACAATCAGCTAAGTAAGCTGTACCACCAGTGCAATAATGGCATGTAGGTTATGTTGGCAACCAACTGCTCTCTGATTTGATATAAGTTCTGTTCAGTGGGAGGGAATACATGACTGGTACTGAGAGCCAAGCCAGAAGCCTATGGCTTAGAAGGTCATAGACCCTAGTGGGAGGCTTCTTTAGCTAAAAGGAGAGGCTATGCCCTTCACGTCATCTATATGTCTACATTTACCCTTTTGATCCATGCTGCCCTCACTCTCTGTTGAAGAACCTGCTTCGTACAGATGGTGGAGAATACTGGGGAGACTCAAGACCCATTGAATGATAGGAAGAGGAAGCAGTATGCCTAAAACAAGATGAATCCATCTCTGTCACACATCAGAACCCAGGAAACATTTAGAGAGGAAGTAGCAGATTAAATATGAATGCTTTGATGAGTTTTTAGTCTCCTCAGTGTTTAGCACCCTCTTCATGGAGGAGGTTCTCAGGCTAGTAGTGAGAACAGCACTCACTTTCCACCATTTCTTCTGTAATGTTTCCTGGTCCCTGGAAGATGTGAGAGAGATGACTCATCTCATGTTTGGCAGCCGGCCTTTCCTTCTTGTCATATTGATAGGCTGATAAGCCATTTGTAAACAGCATATTCTTGGGCTGGAGAGATGGCTCAGAATTAATGCACTTGGTTTTGAAGCCTGATAGCCCAGGATGGATTCCCCAATGCCCACATAAAGCCAGATGCACAAAGTGCTGCATGCATCTGGAGTTTATTTGCAGCAGCAAGAACTCCTGGCACACCCATTCTCTCTGTTTCTGTGTGTCCATCTCTCTCTGCTTGCAAATATATATGTGTGTGTGTGTATATATTTATTTATTTTAAAAAGCAGATTTTCTAACCAAGAGTGAGAGCAGAATGGATCCAAAGGGATAAACATCAAAACTTATCAAAGTAAAAACTGGAGGCTGCTGAGAACTCAACACAAAAAAGACACAGCACGGAGCTGTGTCTTGGCCTCTCGTGCTTGCTGATGTCTCCTACTTCCTTTACTGTAATTACTGCCTGTTCTAAGCTATTAAGAGTAAACAATTCATTCCACATACAAAGTCTATGCAAAAATTGACCCTGCAGATCTTGAGACGTTCATCAAACTTACTTTAAAGTTCTTACTGTGACAGCCAACTCAATATAAGGCAAGAAATGGCTCTTAGATCTCAATGAAATGCATGGTGAAAAGATTTTCTTAAACGGGAAAATTTGCTTCAAGAGGTGGCTGTGTTTGATTGCACTTGATATAACCTTCAGTAAGAAACATAGTCTGAAAACTAGTTTCTAGGACAGAATCAACTCTAGCAGAGTGTCACAACAAAATGTTTTTAGGGCTCCCCATTGCCCATTAAAAACTTGATGATACCTGTAGGGCCTTAGCCTAACTGATTAACCTTGAGCTAAGTTTTTAGAACATGGAGTAGCTGATAAGCTTTGTTCCTGCTTGCAGAGTATCATTTTACTGGCAATAACCCCTCCTCCTGAATATGATGTAACCAACTACCCTGCTGATTGGCTGTAAAACAATGCACCCTAATGAGGCATACTTTGCTCTGCTGTACTCTGCTGATTGGCTCCTACCAAAAGGTTTAAATCCTATTGCTTGAGAGGAATAGGCAGGATAATGCAGCCTCTGGTTATAAATAGGGCCTTAGATACCCAATAAAAATGAGAACTGCCCGACATTTCTCCCAGTTGCCTGTGTTTGGTCTGACCATGCCTCACCTCTCCCCACCTCTCCCCGATTGAGCCCTTTCTCCTGCTGACTGGTGAGACTTGAGCTGCCCGCAGGGGGCCAGGGGGCCATGACCCCTACAATACCTTCCCATTGCTCTTGGTGGTTTGCAATTGTTCACAACTTGATTTTTAGTAAAACTTATTGGAAATGAAGGTATAAAAACCCAGGAAACTAATTTTCAATGAAAATAAAGTCACATGCACATACCAGATTTGGAGAGGCCAAAGATGGACTGCCTACTTCATCCAGAATGTCCCCAAGTGGAACCTAATGCATAGAGACAGTTTTGAACAACTAATGAGAGAAAAGAATCCAGGCACACTGTGCAGGTCAAGGCATTAGCCTGGATACTGTGCCCCTGGCATGTGGCCGCAAGCCTGTCTCATGAGTGTATGGATGTAGGAACAAGTGTAACATTGAGGTTGGTCATTGTGAGGTTTGGTGGTTTTATGGAGGTGGGATCATGGCCTTTGTAGACCTGTCTCTACGGGGGGGTTGACTTTCATTAGTTGCCTAGCGTGATAGTTAATCTCTATTGTGAACTTGATTGGGTCAGGTCTCTAGTAGGAGATGTGCTTCTTGTGCAGGTCCTTGAGAGCATTTTCAGGAAGGGTTAACTGAGAGGGGGCAGCAATTTATATATAAGGAGGATCCAGGGAAGAGCAGTGATTTTGCTTACCTACATTGGTCCTTGCTGCCATTTTTCACTAACATCAGAACCCAACTTTCTTGGCCTTCCAACATGGACTGAGGACTTCTTGCTTGCTCTTGAGGAAGACTTCATGTCAACAGTGCCAGATTGGGACAACTGAAGCATCCAGGCTCAAGACTCATGGACTAAGCACCTACCAGACAGCCATTGTTAGGCTACCCAGCTTACATCATGTAAACCAAGCCAATAAATCCCCTGTATAATATATATTCATTTTTTCAGTTCTGTTCCTCTAGAGAATCCTGACTAAAACACATGAGCTCCTCTACTCTCAGTAGAAGAGGGGGCTGACTGA
Source organism: Zapus hudsonius (assembly GCA_004024765.1). NCBI lineage: Eukaryota > Metazoa > Chordata > Mammalia > Rodentia > Dipodidae > Zapus > Zapus hudsonius. The sequence continues at coordinate 23,856 of PVHP010014907.1, forward strand.
CTCTAGAGGTTCCCGTGCTGACTGACACTGTCACTGTTTTCCCTCAGAACCCAGCTGGATACTGTCATTTTCCATCTGCTGTTGAAGATGAAGTAAAGTCATTTGCAGGTTGGCTTAAAATGCATAGTGGAGTTCACAGATTTACTAATTATTCCTGGGGCCTCTAGTTCTGTGATTTCAAGGTTAGATGTCTTTAATAATCTTTTCAAAGATCACATAAAACATTATATCTTTTCTCGAATATTTAGCTAAAGTACAAGCCTATAAAACAAAGCTGAAAGCCACTATACAAAAGTTTAAGGGAGTCACTAATTATGTTTTGTATGAAATGTCTGACAAAGGTTCAAAGGAAATGCCGTATCTAAAGTAATTTAAAAGAAAGTAAAGATGATCTGCTCTGGGAGCAGTCTTCAATACCTTGAAAATGACTTTGTTGTTGATAGAGACAATGAGATAAAGGTTTTGTGCAGAGTTTTAATAAATAGTTTTATGCAATATGAAAGTAGAGGGAGATGTTTTTAAAGGACATATGAATTCTCAATTTCTATAGTTTTTGTAAAATACATGATTTTAAATATGTGTATATTAAAAAAAAACTGACCAAATTCTACATTGATGGAGTTGTTTATTCTTTGTACATCCTGAAAAGATTGCACAGCTACAGTGCCCAAAGCCTTTGATTAGCCGTGAATCCTTTTGCATTTGGCCTTCTCTTTCACCTGAGCATATTTGCTTCCCTCATCCAGTTTGCACTTTGCAGAACTCCCCCAGGAAAGAGAATTCTACTTCGTGACACTGTTGGAATTGTCATCTCACCTGTGGGCAAAGAAGGAAGTGTACCTACTTCAAATTTAAAAGCTGTTGACTGCTAAAAATATGATCCTGCTTTATTATCATGAGATGACAACTCTAAATGTAATCAGTGACAAGAACAATGCTGGCCTTTCTGGTCAAGACATCTCTACCCTGTCATTAATGTCACTACACCTTTTTAGTTTCTGGGGGGGGGGGAAATTTACATTTCTGAGAACAAAAGAAGATGACAATATCCATACTTTTCCAAACTAACATGTGCAACAGGTGAAAACTCAACTGAGTCTCACTTCCTCCTCCATCTCATGCCTCACACTCTGTACCTGATGTTCCAGTATGTCAAGCAGCTCCTGAAACTCTGTTCTTTTGTATTAACCCCCAGCCACCTGGTTTCTTCTCTACTTGAGGAGAAAATAATTTTATTCTGTGTAGAGAATTCTGGAGTCTTTAAATACAAAAACATTTGATAACATTGTTGAATATTTGCATGATGCTTAATAAGTTTTTAAAACTAACCCTTTCTACCTCTTGTCATTTTGCCACTCTCTCAAAATGTATCCTGTTCTCATCACCATTACAATCTACAGTCCACAACATATATCAGCTTGTTATCAATCATTGCATAGATTTTATAATTTTTTTCAGTAGATTATCTGTATTAAGGTCACTTAACTTCTGAATATGGAATTTTCTCTGAACCCTTAAAACTTCCAACTCAGGCCCAGATTCCTATATATTCTTTACAGTGGATATGAAGGATCTTTGTCCATATTTATGTCATATGATAAACAAATACCAAATTATATAAATCCTACCTGTACAAAGGTGACGGCAAGATATGTTAAGTCAAAGAAAAGCAAATGGCATTTGTGATTAGAAATATGGACCCCAGCTAGAGAACCCACGTTCCTGTCTCAGCTCTGCTATAGCTGGCTGGGTTTGAGGCAAGGCGACAAACTCCCTGGAACTTGGTTCATCAACTTCAAATTCCTGGACATGGTGGCATACAGGTAGGATAATCACTGCGATTTTGAGTCCAGTCCGCTTTGCTTCCAGTGAAAAGATCACCAGGTTTGATCTTAAACAGAGGTCTTTCCTGTTGGGGTGTTCTGCCCAAAGCCAGGCTCAGATCTTTACCCATCTGGATCCCTCCGTATGTGACTGTTTAGTCTTAGAGCCACCACATAGGTCCCTGTCCCCGATTGGTATGCTATAGAGCCCATTGTTTTCCCACCCGACTCCAGCAAGCAGATCTGGAATGCTATCTCCCCCACTAGGGGTAGAGACTCAAGGCTCTAGACTCTCCTTGGGCCAGTACTTGGTGGACCTGTTCTGATTCCACGCTCCAACCCAGCCCCAGCTGCCCAGACTCAAGAGCCTGGTGAGAGCTTCCTATTGCTCCTGTAATCCATCTTCTCAAATTCCTGGCCCAACCTATGTCCTCCCTTCACTGGCACACGTTCCCTGGTGCCCTCCTGGCAGTGGCACGTGGTCCCTGCCTGAACTGGCCTCTGCCCTCCCAGCAGTGGCAGCGGTTCCCAGGTATCTACCAGAGGCCTGACCCCCACAGCTCCCTTCCCGAGTGGGCTTCTGGAACTGAGATAGGTCAGTTTGCCCTAGAAGTGCGTCTGCCTGTTTGTGTGGGGGGTGGGGGTCGTGGAGAGAAGTGCGCCCAAGGATCAGGCACTGGAGGGAAGGGGCCCCAAGAGGGAGAGGCACTCAGCCAGCAAGGGCTCAGGATGCACCTGCGGAGACAATGGGCGTTGGCTGGAGCTTGGGGTGAGGGAGGGGCGGCTCTCCATTCCTCTGTGGAGCAAAGAGCCTCTGGGGAACCCTGTCTAGGCTGGTACAGGAGCTGGGAAGAGGGTGGGCTTGGGTTCAGGGCCGGCTGGGGTCCCGGGTTTGGATCCCAGCTGGAAAATCAAACCTTTACAGAGAGAGTCCTGGCGAGGCTGTTATTTGTCCGCCATCATGCTCTGCCCCTAACGACTATAACTATTTTGTAGTCACAAAAAATGAATAAGAAAAGAAGTGCATACCCAAACTCTTGAGCCCAATGCTTTTCTGAAGTAAAAGGGCTCATTGGGCTGTTGCAGATGCTGACCAAAGACTGACCAGTCCTGGGAGGAGATCTGCAGCCTCCAGAAGCAAGGCTAAATAGTGGCTGGAAATATGACTGTTGGATCTAAGAGATGGGAGCTTTTTCTTGATAAAAATTTGGGGAATGAAAAAAAAATTGGGGAATGAAAGAATAAATCAACTATGTCAAGCCTGCACTGGCAATAGAGGAAAGAGGTGGAGAAAACTTTGGGATGGGAAGAAAGCATGTAAGGAAAAGTACTTGCTGCTTCTGGGTAGCCTGGGGTTAACAGTCCAGGGCTTATGCATTCAGGTTTCAACATTGATTCTGGAAGACAGACTGTGTTAGGGTCTCTTATGTCTTCTCCCCTCTCTCCTATGACTCTTGTAATTAAATTTAGGTCATTTTCAAAATCCTAGCGAATGTCTAATTCAATTGGTAGAAAATCAGACAAGAGAGCATGGAGGACTAGAAACAGTAGTAAAAAGCAGAGATCCATGATGTAGCACAAGCCCAGAAGATGGGAAATTCAAATCAGGGGAACTGTAGTATCAGAGTTGTTTCTTAAAGAAGCATCAAGCATGTGTTAAGTATTCAGTAAGTGCTGGGATAAAATGGTTGCAAGGTCAGTATGACAGTATGGATTTGAAATGTCCCCAGAGGTTCCTGTGACACTGGGGGAAGGTGGTACCTGTAGGAGGTGGATTTAATAGATCACTGGGGCATGCCCTTGATTGGCACCCCTATCCCTTCCCTTCTCTCTTTGCTTCCTGACCACCACGAGGTGAGCCATTTTACTTTACCACAAACTCAATGACATGCTGCTCTAGCCTAAAACAGTGGAGCCAACCAATCCTGGGCAGAAACCTCTGAAACCATGAGCCAAAACAAACTTTTCCTCCTTATAAATTGCATTGTTTCTTTTTTCTTTCTTTTTTTCTTTTTTTTCATCACAGTCGCACAAAACTCACTAACATGGTCTGCCTCACATGCGGTTAAATGGAATGAATGAGGTGAGGAGTAAAATAAAGAGACACAATTCATGTAAGGGAACCAAGTTGCAATAATAAGGTGCAAACATGAAGCCAAAAATTGCCACAAATGAAGGAATCCTACTGTGCTAAGTAGTTCAGTCATTATGGGGAAGAGAGGGGGAAAAAGTTTTCTTAAAGAAAAACTTGGTAAAGAAAACTTTAGGTTTGCTCTCACTGAATTGTCTGCTTTTTGGGGAAGGATTTGAACATACTTCTAGGCTGGTAGGAAGAGGTTAGATGGAGACCACAGAGTTTGAGCGCAAATGGAGTAAATGAGATCAGGACTATGAAGTGACATTAGTCTCCAATGGAGTGCTCTTCTGAGACAGAAAGGGGTGAGGGACAGCAAGAGAACATTACATTGTGGAGAAAGGAGGAGAGATTAAGAGTTTGTGTGGATGAATGGCATCTGGTAACTACAGAAAGTGGGAAGCCAGGTGTCTTGCAGAGTTCAGGGCAACATTAGTCTCCAATGGAGTGCTCTTCTGAGACAGAAAGGGGTGAGGGACAGCAAGAGAACATTACATTGTGGAGAAAGGAGGAGAGATTAAGAGTTTGTGTGGATGAATGGCATCTGGTAACTACAGAAAGTGGGAAGCCAGGTGTCTTGCAGAGTTCAGGGCCAGGCAGGTTCAGTAAGAAACAATAGCCTCTGAGTCATAACCATGGTTGGAATGCAGCTGCACCCAGATGAGAGAGGCCAGTTTGTGAAGTAGAAAAACTAGGCACACTAGTTACAGAGATGACAATTTAAAGTTTTATTTTTAAAAAGTGGGTAGGAAACCAACAGTATATTAGAGACATGCATTTGATCTATGCACTTGATACTGTTTATTCCAATTCAGTGTGAAATGTAGATCTGACATACTGAAATGGAAATGTTGTTCTTGCTAATGAACAAAATTAAAACAAGATTAGGTGACAAGATGTGGCTGCAAGCAGTGACAATAGAGTGCAGGTTCCAAATGCCAATTATATCCTATGAAGGCTAGGAACAGTGAAGTGAGGTGAACCACCCACAGCCCAAGGACAAACAAGCCTTGTTTGTAGTGGGGTGGAGGGCTGGGAGAAGGAAACAGGTCATCAACATGCCAAGATGGTTGCATCCCCTCTTCTTCTTTATGACTGTGTCACTTCCAGCAGTCACAACATGGATGTCTTATTTCTGCATCAAAATCGTGCTGTGCCTTGGAGGAGGCAAGTTTGGGAAATCTAAGTCCTTCTGCCTGCTCAGCTCAGTGTGCCCCTCCCCATGTTCTGGATACAGTTCATTCTGGGGGCATATTTGATAATTGGCAGGTTCTTCGTGCACAGAACTGCTCTATTCAAAGTCAGCTCAGGGGTTCTCATCTCTTCTGTCTCTGAAAATGACAGGGTCAGTAAGCTAGGGTGAATTCATCAGGATCTGTCATCTTGAAAATGGAGAGAAGAATACTAGCTTTTAACTTGAGTTTTAAGGAGGAATTCGCTTTGCTAGGAGGACTTCACTTAACTAGTTTGTTTTTACTCTCCTCTCTTTGTCTTCTTCTTTTCTTCTCTTCGTTTTCATCTCTTTCTTCCTCTTCTTCTTCTTCTTCTTCTTCTTCCTCTCTCTCTCTCTCTCTCTCTCTCTCTCTCTCTCTCTCTCTCTCTCTCTCTCTCTCTCTCTCTCTCTCTCTCTTTCTCCCTTCCGAATCTGGGGTCTCATACATGCTGGTCAAATGCTTTTTCAATGAGCTATATCCTCAGCCTTATCTAAGTTCTTTTTATTGAAAGAACATTATTGACCTTTTACTTGCTATTAGGGCATTGCTTTGTTTTGTGGAAATAGAGACTTGTCCAGGCTAACCGTGAATTCATTGTTTTTCTGCCTCAGGTCTAAATTCTGGGATTATAGGTGTGTGCCAGTATGCCCCTATGCCCCTTTCAGCTTGTATGTTGCTTCTTGCTTAAGTCTTTCAGTCAGGAACTGTGTGGATAGAGGGGTGTAAGAGATATTTAGGGCTAGAGAGATGGCTTGGCAGTTAAAGGCACTGGCTTGCAAAGCCTGACAGCCTGGGTTCAAATCCCTAGTACCCATGAATGCCAGACAAAGTGATGTATGATCTGGAGTAGTTTGTTTGCAGAGGCGGTAGGCCTTGGTGAGCCCATTCTACCTAATGAATAAATAAATAAATAAATAAATAAATAAATAAATAAGCCTGAGGCTGTTAATGGATCTGGTAAGAACAGTGTGAGGAAGGAAGAATGTGATCATGTCCTTCTAAGGTAAGAGTGTACAGAAAGCATTTATCTAAAGATCAACATTAACATTGAGCAAAACAAGATAATAAAAGAAAGGTAGATATTTTAGGACTTTATTGAAAAACCTGCTTTTACTATGCTTTTAAGATTGACCAGCTCCTGGACTTTTATTACAAAAGTCAATGTGCTATTTTTTTTTCCCTCATAGTAATCTGAGTTGGCTTTCTGTCATTTAAATTTTAAAACCTGGAAGTATTTGGCAGAGTGTAATCTGGGCATGTTAAGATCTCTGACTATAATTTAGCTTTTAAAATTTGTCAGAACCTCACTCCTATCAACTTTAGTCTTTACATAACAGAAATAAAATTTAAAATGAAATGACACTTCTGAAAAGCAGGGCTGCGGTGGATGGAAATGGATGTCTGAGAAGCTGTTAGAATCACTGCCACCCTCTCCAGGGAACTGTAAGAATAGACCTGCTCTACAGGTGGTTTAAATGTTGTCTTGGCTAGAGGCAGCAGGAGGGTGAAGCAGATCATCGGGTCCTAGACATGGAAGAACCTTCACACTGTTTGCTGCAAAAAAGAGCTGGCTTAGACCATGAGGAGGTAAGTTTACATATTGCACCTCCCTGACTTTGGATCAGGAGTTCAGGTATCATACATTCTTCTCTTACCAAAGTTCTGATAGAAAAAAAAAAAACCCAAACACAATTTTTACTGAAATTTTTAAATTAATATCTTTATTATGAGTAAGTATATACATTGTATGAGCAACTCTTGTGAAGGCATCCCAGTTTCCCTCCTCTCTGTCCCCTACCCACTGGGGTGCTTCCTTGGTGTGCATACTGGATCTGTCCATAAGTTAGGGGCATATGAACTGCACCAGAGGTAGCCAGTTTTTTCTTTTTTTCTTTCCCCTTTGTGTGTTGTTGTTGGGGGGGGGGAGGATGTCTCTGGATATTCTCCCTCACCATGGCTCTGACATTCTTTTCGGCCCCTCTTCCACTCTGTTCCCTGAGTCATGGTAGGTGAGTTTTAAGTCTACTTTATTTTGAGATCTTAAGTATCTCTGGATCTTTGTCCTGGGTTGTGATGGGTATCGTTGGTGTCTGTCTCCATTGACCTTTCATGGGTTATCAGATTTGCTGTGGTGATTGTTCTTCTGTTTGTCTCATCACTTTCTCATAGGTTTCATTTGGGCCCTATGTGAAGGCTAGGTGTGGTTTGTCTCCTGCCAGGATGTCAGCCATCATCCAATGTCTTGTTGGTGAAATTGAGTTGTTCCTGGCACTCTTACTGCCTTCTGAAAAATACAGTGTCTCTATTGGAGAATGAGATCAAGATAGGTTAAATGAGACAAACATTGCTATTTTGGCAAGATTCTAATGGATATAGCCTCTCTGTAGCTCTCTGGTAATGGGAATTTCCCCTAGGAGCCCAGATTCCTGGTCCCCATAGGATTTTGCCATGGATCCCAGTTCCATTTAAGGGTTCCTTATCACTAAGTGGATCTCTTAGCCAATCAGTAAGCCATTGATTACCCTCCTCGGTTTAGTGCCACTATTGCACAGATGAGCACTTCTTGACCTGCTGGTCTCTTCCATATAGCTGTCTGTTCAGCATTCATGTGACAACTGTCCATATTGTATATCAGTGGTCTTCTTATTACAGGCCAGATTTGTTCACATGGAAGAATTCACTCAAACTTTCTCATTATATCTGCCTCAAGTTGACTCCTCAATAGGAGATACATGCTTCTTGGGTCCACAGAGTCAATGCCAAGCTTTGTAATTAAAGTGGGCTGAAGGGCATGTCAGAGGTACCCAAGGTAGCAGAGTTAATAGACCACAGAGTTAGGACTCCAATCCAGGCTTTTTGAACCTAGCTTCATGGATTTTTTTAATGACATGAAGACATGTTCTCTCAAAGAGCTGTTAATGTTAAATTAGACTTTTTTTGTTTCCTTCAGTTATTCACAGTGGTATGTAAAATATACACTGAAATGGGAATACATTTCTGTCCTCACAACCAATGTAACAAAGTTACAAATGTCCTTGTAACTCCTAGAGATGAAGTTTCTATTTTGAACATCCTAGAGATGTCCTAATAATTCTTTGAGATAACTCTTGTATGAACTATGAGGCAAACACAAGTATGCCTCATTGAAAATAATATATTCTGAAATTTTCATTACAAATGACAAAGCATGAATTTAAAAGTAACAAAGGGTAGGGAGCTAGCTCAGTGGGTAAAGTGTTTGTCTTGCAAGCATGAAGACATGAGTTCAATCCCTAGTCCCTATGTAAAATGCTGGGCATGGCAGTGTGTCTCTGTAATGCCAGTGCCTGGGAGGTGGAGATTGGAGTATCCCTAGCCAGTTTAGACTAATTAGTGAGCTCCAGCATAATTGACAACTCTGTCTTACAACGAGGTGGATAGCATTCTTGAAGATAATAGTTTGTACTGTGGTTTCCACACTCATGCACACACACACACACACACACACACACACACACACACACACACGACACACGCACACACACACCAAATTGAATCTCTGTTTTTGTTTTTTGTGAAGCAAAGTCTCACATAAATACTTATTTCTCTTAAGTCTTGCAGTTTTTGTTTGGATATGAAGTGTCTCCCTAAGGCTAATGTGTTGAAGACTTGGTTCCCAGTGCCTGGATTCAATCATTCAGAGGTAACTGGATCATGAAGGCGTTCATAATCCTAAGATAATCAATAATCCTTAGATAAGAAAGACAACTAGAAACATGCTATCTGTGTCAACAGGTATGATGCCTCATCTCATTGACATAATATGATGCTGTTATGGGAAGTAGAGGCTAGGTGGAGAAGTATGCCACCAGACGCATACCTTGGAAGGATGTATGTTGACCCCTACTCTTTCTGCCCCATCTTTCTCTGCTTCCTGGCGGTGAAGTGATCAGCTATGTTTGGCCATGCCTTTCTGTTGCAATTCTGTGTTTTGTTATAGGCCCAGAAACAATGGATCCAGCCAACTACAGATTGAAGCCACTGACATGATGAGCCAAAATTTCCGTCCTGAAGGTGCTTGTGTTAAGTAATTTGTCACAATGAAGAAAAGCTGACTAACATAGTTGTCTTTTTTATCCAACTCTCTTTGTTTCCACATGAGAACCTTATTAATATCAGAAATAAAGGGACTTATAATGGGAACTTTAATATTCAGATATCTTAAGATGCAGCCAGATCAGTAATAGCTTAGTTATTAACCAGGAATGAACAAAGAGCTTTAAATTTAAATTTAAAATTTTAAATTTTAAATTTAACCAAACGTTTTAGATGTTCCCATGTAAATAAGATTTCTCTGACCTGCTGAGGCTAAGAACCACTAGACTGTGCTGTGACAATTCATTAGGGAGGTGTGTACGTGTGTGTGTGTGTGTGTGTGTGTGTGTGTGTGTGGTGGGAGAAGATTCTCAGAGAGGAGGATGGTAACAGATGGTTTGCTTATCTTTCATTATTCACAATGTCTTATATAAGAATTCTTTTCTGAAATCTTTAATAACCTTGCAAGGTGGATAAAGTAGAATGAATGGGAAAGATTTAGCAATGAAAGATCTTCCTATAAGCACTCGTCTGAGTGTACTTTTGGTGTGGTAACTATTAACCACAAAAAAAAAATTAAATAATTCTTATTCTAATGGAACCAGAGAAATAAAACTGGGACTTTCACACATTTCTGGAGATTGAATAGTGAAGTCACAATGGGTAACTTTCAGGAACAATGGGGAATTTTACAGTCCTTCCAAAATCGTGTCAGGCTGGAGAAATTAGTTAGTGGCTAAAGAAATTTGCTTGCAAAATCTCTGGTCTGGGTTCAGTTTCCTAGTACCCTCAAAAAGCCAGAAGCACAAAGTGACACAGATATCTGGAGTTTGTTTGCAGCTGCAAGAGGCCCTGGAGTGTCCATATTCATTCTCTCTCTCTCTCTCTCTCTCTCTCTCTCTCTCTCTCTCTCTCTCTCTCTCTCTCCTCTCTCTCTCCATCAAATAAGTAAATAAATGAAAATATTTTTTAAAATTTCATCATGTTCTTGACAGTTCACCTTTAAATGTTTTGTAAAGGTCATTTCTGAGCTGGGAATTGTGAGTTACCAGAGACATGACTCAGGAAGCGGGAAAATGGCAATCGTTGTGCAGGAATAGTCTCTTGGCAAAGTCAGACACAGCAGTCTTCATTTGCTGTCTTACACACACCATGCTTCTTGAATAGTGCCATGAAATAAGGGAGGAATTATTTTTTAGAGAGTGACTACTGGGGATAATTTAAAAGATCCTACAGATACGCATTATGATGTGCATTTAAACCATCATTTGTTGAGTTGTCAACAAATCCTTCATATTAACTTTTGGCTAACAAGGCCTCAAGGAGATGGGGAAATAAGAGGCAGTCTCTCAGAACTGGAGATTGTACTTGAGATTCAACAGTGTGCAGTGGTCAGTCCTGTTGCTTATTGTATTGGTTAAGGGCATTGTGAGTATAAGGACACAGAGTCCCTTTTATATGCATTATTTGAGAGTATTTTGAACTTGAGTTCATGTAAAGAGAAGAGGCTCATTCTGTGTGTGTTTTGGTAGCTAAAAGATGAAAATTGTGTTTTGAGATTATAAGTGACCACTTGTCTTAGACTTTTTAAATGTAGGGCGAGCACTTATATCACCTGATGCTTTCTGACTCATTTTTACAGATTGAAAGACAAGGTCAAGGGATGTTCTGAAAACCCTTATGACTGTTGGTGAGCAAGGGAGTTGTACTTTCTGAAAGGTATATTGACTATTGGTTGATGGAACCATTTACCATGTATCTGAGCTCCTTAGACTCCCAGAAATATTTTCTAGTCATTTCAGAGGAAAATTTTGTTTTCAAGCAGTAGTTGAGTGACTTCCGTCTTTCCTCCTGTCTTGATTTTTGTTTTTCAAAGATTTTAAGTGTATGAGACAAAAGTCCCTATCTCAGATTCTGGACTTTTATGAAAAGTCCTATTTATTCATTAACACTGTATTTACTATCAGTAATCGTTCTTCCCTACCATGTTCCTGGCACTGGGATAGCTGCTGAAGGAGAAATAGGAGAAAGCCGGTGTCTTTTGGGCAGTTTCAGTTAGAAACTGAGGCCCCAAGAGAACCAGGAGATGCCACCCCACATGCCACCTCGCCCTGGCACAAGAATGGAACTCTTGGCAGGAATAGAAATCATGTGAAATCATGTCTGATTTAGACTGATCTACAATGCCCCCCTGCGCCCACAGTCTAGTGAGATACCTAGATAGATGTCCCAGGTGTATCCTCCCCTTGCACACTTGAATCTGAAAAAGGCTCTTGTCTTCTTCCTGGTTCTCTCTCTCTCTCTCTCTCTCTCTCTCTCTCTCTCTCTCTGTGTGTGTGTGTGTGTGTGTGTTTCTCTCTGTGTCTCTCTGTCTCTCTCTATCTCTCTGTCTCTCTCTATCTCTCTGTCTCTCTCTCTCTGTCTCTCTCTCTCTCTCTCAGATTTTCCAAGCCTTAGTCTGAGCTGCTTAGATACATGTAAGTCTGGCCTCTACCCTACCCAGGTGGGAGATCATAGCACTGTTCCCTGATCTGAATAATTCTCTGCCTCTGTTTTATACTTTGGATAGCTTCTCACTTTAATTACATGTATGATTTTCCTCTGACCTCTGAATCTACCATGAGTGTATTCCCCTTACACTTCAGATCTACCATGTGGATGCTTTCTCTAACCTGCTACAGGTGCAATTTCTTTAAACTTAGGGTAACCATGAGTGTAACTCCCTTTATTACTCATCTCTCCTTGAAATTTCTTGGCCACTGCCTTGATATTTTCCTTCTTCTATTTTTCCTTGATCTCCACTGTTCTCCCTCTTAACTGCCCTCCATGGGAAGACACATGGCAGATGCTGTGTGTGTGCCTTCTAAGTCTCCCTACTTATACACCTAAGCTCTATCTTCCACGTGCTATGACTCTACTTCAATCTCTTCTTGAAAGCCTCAGTTTTTCTTAAATGAGCTTTATGAGCTACCTTCCACATGCTTGTGCACTACTCCAGTCTCTCCTTAAAGGCCTCAGTTTCTCTTTTTAATTTTTATTTATTTTAATTTTTAGTTTTTTATTGGTAGCTCCCATAATTATAGACAATAAACTATGATAATTCCCTCCCCACTCCCACTTTCCCCTCTCAAGTCCACCCTTCATCCTTTCCATGCCCCCTCTCAATTAATTAGTCTTTATTTTGTTTCAATGCCATCATCTTTCCCTTCTATTATGAATGTCTTGTATAGGAAGTGTCAGGAACTGTGAAGTCATGAATATCAAGGCCATTTGTGTCTGGAAGACTGTATTATAAGTAGTCCTACCCCTCCTTTGGCTCTTATATTCTTTCTGCCACCTCTTCCTCAATAGACCCTGAGTTTTGGAAGATGTGATAGAGATGTCTCAGTGCTGAACACTCCACTGGTACATCTCAGCACTCTGGTGCTTTTTGAGTCATCCAGGTGGTCACCGCCATCTGGAAAGAGATGTTTCTCTACCAAAAGTGAGAGTAGCATTAATATATGAAAATACACATTAGAAAAAATACTTACAAAACAGTTTGATGAGCATAATATATGAATTTAGCCAGAGGACAGCAGGCATTACTTCCCTAGGGCACATGACCTCCCTGCCATAGGCTTTTGACTGGGTCTTCAGTACCAGGCATGTATTCCCTTCCATGGAGTGGACCTCCAGTCTAATGAGAGAGTGGTTGGTTTCCCCCATAACAGACATGGCACTATTGCACCAGTTGGCACATTTGGCCTGGCTAGCCAATCTTAAGGCTTGCAAGGTCCACTGCTGTTTACCATCATTGATGCCTTCTCTCTCCCATAGAGCTGCATGTAGCAGTAGCTTTTTCCAGCCTTCTGTCATCTGGTTAACAGGGAGGAAGTTTCCAGCTCACTCAAACCTGGGGGATTCTTCAGCAATAGTGTCTCATTCTGGTGGGCAATCAAGAGCCTTAGCAATGGCCTGTAATGTTTTTAGAGCCTCGGGGACCTCCCTGGCCAACAACTCACTGGAAGGCACTGAAATCCCTGGCACTGAAATTTTTCTAGTAATAATCTATGGGAAAGCCTCATTTTCTCTTAAATGAGCTTCATGAATTACACTCCACGTGCTTGAGACTCTACTTCAGTCTTTCCTTGAAAGCCTCAGTTTCCCCCAAATGAGCTTTATGAACTCCCCTCCACCTGTTTGTACTTCTACTCCAATCTTTCAAAAAAAAAACCCTCAATTTTTCTTACAAGAACCTTATAAGCTATGCAGTGTTTTCCACATGAGAGTGCATTTTCTATTTCCCACACGTTTGACTCTGCTCTAGCCTTTCCTCCTAAATCCCAATCTCCCTTAAATCAACTCCACAATTTGTGGTTTCTCCCTAAATAATCCTAAGTAATTAATAATTTATCCTTCTTGAGTTCATCTTTATCAATTCTTTGTTAACGATAGAACAGGACCCAAAATTAGGGTTCATAAACTTGGGAGGGCACCTGAACTCCAAAATCCTGCATCACTACTATAGAGGAATATTCCTAATATAAGAAAACACTAGGAAGGAATATAAGTGAATATTACTTAAATTTGGAAAATTACTGAGACAGGAAAGCAGCAACTGTTTGGGGTCTTTGAACACAACAAACTTTGGGCCAGATAAGAGAGGAATGAAAATGTTTGCTGCCACTCCTTTG
>PVHP010014908.1:0-38100 GCA_004024765.1 Zapus hudsonius
TGTGTGTGTGTGTGTGTGTGTGTGTGTGTGTGTGTGTGTGTGTGTGTGAATACCTGTGTGTGTGTGGTGGGGGGACTCTGGCAGGTAGATCACTAGACAACCCTCACTTCTGTATCTAGACAGTGCTCACCATCTGTCTGTGAAATTTTTGACTCCTTGCCCAAACATGTGTTTATTTTCATGTAGACCAGACCTTGTGAATCTTGGCATAACCCATCAGTGAGAGGAGAAATATTTTTTGCCTTGTGTGTGGCTGTGCAATCAAGACGAAACGCTTTTGATGAAGTGTGAGAGCTCGTCAATTACCTGATCCAGAGACAATCACCTTCCCGAGACACAGAAACAGGGAGAAGCATTATTACTAAATGCAAGGGGAGGAACACTTCCCAGTGCATCAGATAAATGCACAGGCCACCTGACAGAGCTCCCTAGTTCTGGCACAATGCTGCCTACAGGCCACCCAACAGAGCACGCTCTCTGGGAGCAGTGTTATTCCTGAGCATGCTCTCTGGCCCCCAACAGTCATTGATGGACAGAGCAGCTAACAACTGATACTGGGTCCCTTTTAAAATCTCCAAAGCTTTTCCAGAGGGACACTTCCCATGTGATTGTACCACCTTGGGAGTGTGGATGAGGGAGCATTTTAAACCATGTGCAAGTGTGGATTCTTGAGTAAAGCCATAGGAAAACCTCTTTATATCGCAGTTGGTTATTACACAGATTTAAACACTGTGCATGAGTTAAACCAGGTCTTCTGGCACCTAAAAATTCATTCAGTTACAGTCAGGCATGGCATGATGAGAATGTAACATCAGAGACATTGGCCATCCCATTCCCCTATCAGCTTGGCAGAGATCAAAAGCACTGACAGTGCCCAGCATTGGCAAGACTCCCACTCTGTGTTGCTGTGGTTGGAAAGAAACCGCTTACAGCTCTTGGGGAGAATAGATTGTCTACATATTTAAAGGTAGAAAAATCTCTGAATCTTTTGTTCCAACATTTCTAGTTCCTAGGATTCATCACAGTAAAAATTGGTCCAACATTTTGACACACAGAGAAGATCCATCAGAGCATTAGTAGGCAATAAAGATATGCAAATATGCCCTCAGCAGTGCGTTGAGTAAATAGACCGACTGATAGGATACACACAACTCTTTTGCAGATAAAAACTACACCTATATTTCTATTAATCAATCAAGGAAGCGATCAATGAAATAGAGGCTGTCAAATAAAGAATAAGTTATGACCAAGTTCCATAAGACCACACACACACACACACATGTATATATATATATATATATATATATATATATATATATATATATATATATAGGCACACTGTACATAGTTCTAGTCTTGATGGAGGGATGGAGTTGGCTATCTTTTCCCTGTCTCTTTTCCTATTGTGTTATTCCCATGAATCTGTTAGTTTTCATTTCAAAACACAGAATCAATATGGGTCATTTTCCTCTCTTTCGGCAGATGCATTAGAAAGATCCACGGTGGACTTGAAATGATTTGTGTTTTTCCACGGAAAGCACCTTTTTGAAGCGTGGGTCGGTGCTCAGGAAGAAGGAAAGCTTTGGGTCTGTGGCCTGCTGGTACCCACTGCATTAGCTGTTCAAAGATAGAGCAATCGATAACCTGGCTCTCGAAGCTTGTTAATCATCACGCTGAACTTCAGGATCGCTGTTATCAAATGATCTTGGAACGTTAATGGTCCTGGTGCTCCTCGCTGCTTGCTTCCAGAGGGTTCTGTTATGGTGACCTCACTTCTCATGTGTGCCGGTGAGCTCCAGCTGCTGGCAATCAGCCTCCATTTTAAAGCAATTTTCCAGGCTAAAAGCTGGGCAAACTCAGGTCAGAACCTACAAGTGGCACACCAGGAGTGCAGAAGTAAAATTATTGTTCTGCATGTTGACCACTGTTGATAGTCTGTATTGTCCCTGGGCCCATCCACTGATCGGAAAGTAAAGTTTTGAATCTCACATTTGGTCTCCTTTTTACTCACTCAGCAAACCCCAAAATTTAGATTCAGATTAATTTCACATCTCTTCCTGCCTGTCAATTCTGGGATCTAAGTTAAAAGGTTTCGAAAAGTCTGGTTTGGTGTGGGCATAACTTCTGTGTTCTCCATGGTGTGTTCCAGAGCGAAAGCAGCTGTGAGTGTCATAGTGAGGATCCAAGAGCAGGCTTTGCTTACAAACCCACAAATCCCTGCGTGGTCAGTAATCACGTTTGGAGTGGGAAAAGGAGAGATGGGTGTCATGAACCATTATGAAGTGACAGACACGAAAGGAAGGAGAGAGCATCAAAACACAGTTTTGATGTTCAGCCCATGGCTTGACACGCTCAGTGCTCTCCTTTAGCAGTTCTGGGAAAGACATCGGGAAAGGCCACCCGAGAGGGCCCGGAGGTTGAAGTAGAGGAAGGAAGCTTCAGGACTTTTTCTTTCTCTTTTGAGACCTCCAAACAGAACGTATTGAGAAACAACCACAGACAACAACCTCTTCCTCTGGAAGGACACTCAGGGCTTCAGCAGGGCTTCTGGAAACCACAGAAGAGCCTGTGGCACCAGCCAGCTGTCTGATCTGCCAGCAGCAGGTTCACACCGAAAGTTCTCTTCATGTGTGTGCACACTCTGTCCTGTTGTGGATGTAAACACAGAGTAGAAGTGTTGACGTGGACACACTGAGCCCTGACTCTTAGAAGAAGAAGGCTCTCTCCAGGGAAGAGTCCCTAGGATTTGGTTACTGGAGTTATCCGATGACATCACTCTGACCGCATGATTCCTCCCTGCTGGGCCTATTAAATTAGGACAGGCTCACAATAAACCAGGTGTGTGGCGAGAGTGAGCAAGAGTCACTCTGACACTTATCACACAGGTAATAGTATCAGGATGAGCATTTTTTTTAAAAGTAGTCTTCATATGAAAAAGCCACTTACTACTTTATAAGCAACTTAATACTTTGTAAGCTAATTAAAAGACACAATTGAAAATATTTTAAGTTTCTAAAAGACAAATGTGACACCCGTGATGAAAGTCAGCTACCAAAAATAATGTTAAACATTCAAGTATATTTAGAAAGAACTATAAACTCCATTCCTCTTCCCATTTTGTCTTTGGGTTCTTTATCCTTTGGGTCTCAAAACATGTGGAATGATAGAAAAGTGATGCAGTTCAGTTCACTTTGACATAATTTAGGGCAGCCTGACTTCAGGTCCTGAAGAGAGAATACCAGCAGGTATTTGTTTTGTTTTAGGGAATACATGTAAGAAGGGGACAGTTGGGCTGGGGGTGTAGCTCAGTGATGTCTGGAATGCATGAGCCTCTGGGATCAATTATTAGTATGAAAAATAAAGGTTTAGTTCCAGCAGCTTGTGCAGAACAGTATGTAAATTTTAACAAGGCCACAGGTGACAAGATCCTAGACATTTGTGTCCCTGTGGTTGACGTGGAGCCAGAACAGGCAGCTCTCCTTTATCTCCTTTATCTTTGCTCATCCAAGGCCAGGACTTAATCACGCTGATTATTATTTGCAAGGGAAACTCCAAGAAATCAATCTCCTCAGTGCTGTAACATATTTTTCAAAACATAAAACTACAGTGCTTGATAACTCTTTCTATGTAGAAAGGAACCTACTTTTCATTAATTTAAGATGTCCTGTAGGTTCAAGAACTAAGTTTCAGGAAAACAAGATACACAAATATGTGAAGTGTACATATCAGTTGTAAGATGTGTTGGGTGTCCATGAATATTGAAATGTGATTTAGCTTTTCAGAATTAAAAAAATAATCTAATGCTTGGTGAATCTCGATTTAAGCATGGATGATACAGATGCTTTTCCTGTCAAATGTCTATACTTGTCAATGGCATTGTTTATTTGTTTGTGTTTTGTAGAATAATTGGGTAGTACCATAATAGGAAAAAAATCTTCTTGGGATATATAGTTACTTAATAATTAATTCCTTTACATTAAATACACCTGATACTTTAGCAATAATAATTGATAGGTTGTTGTATATGCGGATGAACTAAAGCTACACTTCAGTGAATTTTGTTTAAGAAGATATCTTTATAGTAAGTCTAAACTTGTCTGGATGAATATGAAACACTAGTCACTAGTCGGTCACATGTGCGTCTTAAGGATTCAAATGTGGCTTATCCAAATTGAGATTTGCTTTAAGTTAAAAGAATATAAATAATTTCAAAGACTTAGTGTATAAACCTTTCTGATTTGCACACCTTTAATGCCAGCACTTGGAGGCAGAGGTAGGAATGATTGCCATAAGTTTGAGGCCAACCTGAGACTACATAGTGAGTCCCAGGTCAGCTTAGGCTAGAGTGAGACCCTACTTCAAAAAATCACCCCAAAAATCTTTCTGATTTCTATATTGATTATATATTGAAATTGTGATATTTGGATATATTAGGGAAAGTAGAATGCAGTATTGGAATTGACATAACCTGTTACTCTGTACCTTTTAAAATTTGGAACTCACATTGTATTTTTATTGGATGGCACTAGTCTATAATTCCTTTTTATATTTTATTTATTTGAGAGACAGAGACGGAGAGAAAGGGGCAGACAGTGAGAGAATGGGTGCACCAGGGTTTTCAACCATTGCAAACAAACTCTAGACACATGTGCCACTTTGTGCATCTGGCTTTATGTAGGTACTGGGGAGTCAAACTTGGGTTCGCCTGCTTTTCAGGCAAACACCTTAGGTGCTAAGCCATCTCTCCAGCCTAAACTAGTCTAGAATTCTATTAGCATGCAAAAATTTTCTAGATGAGCAAAATTCATTCCCAACAAATAACTGACATACATAACATTCCCATTCCAATAACTGGAATGAAATGCTTCAAAATGTTTAGCACAAGATCTTGACTTTCCAAGATGATACCTATTAATTCCTTTCTTGTTTCATCTATTGGACTTGGCTAATGTGAAAAGGCCATTAGGATTTATCTTATGGTTATTATTCTAGATTTCAAGATAAATACAATAGAATAGATTTTGAAAAGGTGACAAGCAAACATTCATGGCAAACTACAAATACAGGGATGAATATGCTTTCCTAAGAAAGATAGAAGACTATTACAACAACAAGGGAAATAATCCCAAGAGGAATGACCCAGGACATCATTATTTTAGTGGAAAACTAACTCAAGCAAATATATGGATAGCTTCCTCCATTTTCTTTCCTGTGTCTAGAAAAAATTTTGAGCATTTCCTGATAGGTATTTCTCTGAAAGATTACAAAAGAATTTCAGCTATGAAGAATATTGTTCCCTCATAAGATGTTTGAGGAGTACTTCATTGAAAGAGTGTCATGATCTGAACAGATGCTGGTATTGTCAGGGTTGGGAGAAGAGACAGGACTCCACAAAGACTCACCACCAATGCCCATTTCATCCTATAACACTCCACAGAGAATCCAGGAAATAGATAACACAAGGGAGACACTGAAAGATAGTCTGAGTAGGTGCTTCCTGCTCAGCACCAATATGCATAACGATAATTAATTATGACATTGAGGAGGGTCCACCCCTCCACTGTCAACTGTGCAAGAGCAGGTTGGACTGGCCTCCATGCTGCTCGGTGTCCTGAGGTTCCAGTGCTACATCCCAACCATGCACCTTGAGGAGAAGGCCCAATGCAGACAGACAGCTGTAATAAAAATGCTTTGCTCACAGTACTAATGGCATTTGCATTCTGCCATACAGCAACTGCAGTGAAAGTTGAGGCTTCTCCCTTTTAGTCTTACCTGCAGGAACACATTCATTTGCACACTGACAACCTCATACCATAATTCCCAGTTTCAGAGTTTTCTCCTGGCCTTGTTAAGATATAGTTTGTGGGGCCAAATTCCAGAGTTTCTGAAACAGGAGATGTGTGGGAGGGTTGGGGGAGTCCAAGTGTTTACACTTCTAAAAAGTTCCCTAGTGATTATGATTCTTCTGGTTAGGAGACTTCTACTGAGAACACATCTTAGATATCTGTTTTGTTAATAATCCCATATATGGAAGGAAACAGAAAGAAAGAAAGAAAGAAAGAAAGAAAGAAAGAAAGAAAGAAAGAAAGAAAGAAAGAAAGGAAGGAAGGAAGGAAGGAAGGAAGGAAGGAAGGAAGGAAGGAAGGAAGGAAGGAAGGAAGGAAGGAAGGAAGGAAGGAAGGAAGGAAGGAAGGAAGGAAGGAAGGAAGGAAGAGAAAGAAAGGAAAAGAAAGAGAGAGAAAGAAAGAAAGAGAAAGAAAAAAAAGAAAAAAAGAAAGAAAGAAAGAAAGAGAAAGAAAGAAAGAAAGAGAAAGGAAGAAAGAAAAAGAAAGAGAGAGAAAGAAAGAAAGAGAAAGAAAGGAAGAAAGAAAGAAAGAAAGAAGAAAGAAAGAAAGAAAAAGAAAGAAAGAAAGAAAAAGAAGAAAGGAAGGGAGCAGTTATTAAAATTTGGCTTGACAACACAGCACTTTTTGTATCATCCAAGTCATTTAATACATCAATATGAAAAATGTAAATGACACAATTTTCTAAATGATGGACATGAAGATTCAAGTCAGCAAATAATTATCCAAATGTTTTCATCTTGGTTAAGTCAGAGGATGGTAATTTGAACCTAACCATGCTGACTCCAGAGCCTTCACCATGATGACGCTTTAGCTACTTAATCATGGAAGCATCTAGAGTGTACTATTCTGATTCTTGCCCTGTTGGAGACCACAGTGCAGAGTCTACCTCAAGGACAGGCACTCAGCAATCCTGAACCGAAACGAAATGCTCACATTTGGATATCAGAGGGCCTCACTGGGATTCTCCTCTCCATGTGTTCTTGACCATCCATGATTCTGGATAAGGTAAATATTAGATAAAATGCAGAAAACATGGACTGTGATGGAGTCATTCATTTAGCAAGGATGAGAGGGTTGGGGGATGCAAGGAGAATGATGTGTATGGGAATAATGAGAGAGAATTTGCCCCCATAGTTAGAGAGTTTTCATGGCCATGAGTACCTACTCTCATATCTTCATTTTTTCCCCTGCCATGCAACAAAAGTAGGACTAATTACATTATTTGTTACATATAACATATGTAATAATAACAACATAAGGAAAAAGCAAGAAACAGAATTACTGAAAAGAATGAGAAATTCAAATAGGGCAAGCCAATATAAACTGCTATAATTTGTGCATTTTGAACACTTTTCCTTTCTATCCCTCTTTAAAAGTTACGCTGGCCATCTTTAGAATATGTGACCCACAGGAATGCAGTCCAGGAACAGATGCAGCAAAGTGGAGTGCTGTTCAAACACTTCTATCACATGATGCTTAGATTTCTGGCAGAACACACACCTGCTCTTGGTTTATCTGGTACACAACCCAGCTCCTTTGCACCCACGGACTGCAAGACTTTCCAGTACATAGCAATAGATGAACAGGATTTCCTGATCATTAGACTTGCACAGAACTGTGGCTATGGCCACTCTCTGTTTCTTATGACTTGACTCTCATGCTTTGTACATGTTTTCTAGCTGCAGAGGCTATGGAACTTTTAGGATGGGGCTCCTTCTGGCAGAGGTAGGGAACTAGGAACCGGCCATTGAAAGCTATAACTCTTATATTTTCTAGAGACTAATATAGAAAATTGCCTGAGAATGTGCCCAAAGGAATGTAAGTTGATATAATACAGAGATATTGCAGATCTATTCTGATTACAACAGTCATAACAGCGAAATTATGGAGTCAGGCTACCTGTCTCTGAACAGAGGATTGGATAAAAATAAATGTATATACACTCAGTGGAGGTGTATTTAGCCATCAAGAAGAATGACATTATGTCCTTTAAAGGAAAATGGATGCGATAGGTCATCATGTTAAGTGAAATGAGTCAGATGTACAAAGACAAATATATTTTTCTTAATATGTGT
Organism: Zapus hudsonius; assembly: GCA_004024765.1. Lineage (NCBI taxonomy): Eukaryota > Metazoa > Chordata > Mammalia > Rodentia > Dipodidae > Zapus > Zapus hudsonius. The sequence goes on from PVHP010014908.1 coordinate 7,922, forward strand.
AGCTTAGATTTTGCACATATATAATGATATGCATGCATACATATGATATGAGAGAACTGAGACTAGAGACTATCTGGGAAACGGAAGGGAACTGGGAGAGGGAAGAAGGGAAAGGGGAGGCACAGGAGGTGAAAATGATCCAAGTACATGATTCATTTGAATGAAAAAAACTTTATAAAATCCACGACTATGTGCAATGAATATTTATGAATGAAAGAAGCGAGGTTCATTTCAGAGTGCTGGAAAAGGCTACCCTACAGAATTGCCTTTTGGGTTTATTCACTCAAACCCTCAGAGGTTGTGACAATTGTGATCCTATCCAAGGGGTCACAGACACTTTTCGAGGTGACACCAGAATGAGTCATTTGCAGAATGCAAGAGGACCACCCACCCATCAGGATTTCTGTAGAATGCACTGGAGACCTGGCCATGTGAAGCAGGGTTAATTCTGCAGAGAACATTTCAGCAGATGTGCATAAAGCCAGGAGGCGAAAGTCTCAGTTACTGTCAAAGCAGTTGTAATCCCAAGTAGGCTTGGCTGAACAGAGAGGGCTGCAGAGCTACCAGTGAGGGGTTTTACAAGCCATTTGGAATCCACATCATGATACCACATACCTTGGATGGCAGACATGGAGTTACAGGATTTAACGTTTCCTCTTGGGTATTTTTTAGTCTTTCTTCGGTCCAATCTTTCTTTTCTATTCTTCAGCTACTTTTGGCATGGTGATCTTTATTGTATGCCATTGTCTATTGGAAGTCTGTAACTTTCTTTTTATTTTATAGACGCTTAGGACTGAGTTTGCCTTGACTCTTCAAGGAGACCTTGAGCAGTGCTGGGACTATTTAGTCAGCAACAATTCTAGAGGTTGGATTGAAGACATGTTTTATGACATGGCCATGAGCTTTGGAAGCTAGAAGCAGAAATGTTGATTTGGCTTGAATCCAAAATCCTTCACTGGGTCTTATTTTGAACTTGGAGTTTGCTGTCCAGCTGGAGACATCATTTTGTGTAGCTGTGAGTGTGTTTGGAGCACGAAGGAGGAGGGTCCTGGCTGGTGATAGGTCACTAGAGGCAGACCTTTGAAAGTTGTAGCTTGACACCCAGCTGTTCCACCAGGATGTGAATAACTGCTGCCAAGTGCTCTGCTGTGCCAGGCTGAGATTCTCTGAACCCGTGGGCCAAAATAAAGCTTTTTCCTTTTCTTTCTGAAAGTTCTTTTGGTCACAGTGACACAAAAGGAAAAATTACACTGTTCCACGGTGAATGAGGATACGCATATAAAATCTAAGACTTTTTTTCTTCTCTGTCTTTCTTTTCTGTTATAACTCTCCTTTCTAAGATAAATGATGCCTAGGATGCCACATGATCCAGGAGGGGTTAAATAGATATGTTATTTATAAGCCTGAAGGTTCCAGAAGGTTCTAATGTCAAACCAAATTCAGACCCAGAGTGGGCTATGGTTTGCTCTTGTTTGTGAAAGTTCAAATATGTTCTAACAGGTTTCTGGTCTTCACTTCCCTGCAGGGATCAGAGTACTCTCCTAAATTAGTTCTAAAAGCCTTCCACGTGTTGGATTTTCTGGCTTATTCCACTGGCTCTTGGCTTTCACTTGTCAACATTAGGATTACAGCTGAAATGCCAGGAAAAACAGAAGATCAGTATCTTTAGTTCAAGGATGAATTAACTGGTTCAGACCACCTCCACTGAAAGGAGGACAAGCTGGTTCCCCTCCTTTGCTTCTTATGGCAATGTGTTCTTGCAGTATGTTCCCTGTTTCTTGACTTTTTTGCTATTCTAAATACCACCTTGGTAGGACAAGTAGTCATAGCTCTGAAGGATCTCTCGGTAGGATTGACTTTGGAGGGGATGAGGCAGGGCCTTCAGCCTAAAGATTGCAAAAGAAGTGTAGTGGACGCACCTGGGCAATGTCCTCATATCCTCCTACCATGATGTAGACACCTGAGAAATGACCCCACATCCAACCATGATGCAAATGCCTGAGAAATCCCCCACATCTCACCATGATGTATATTCCTGGTAAGTGCCCTCACATCACACCAGCAGATACAGAAAGTTATGTTTCAAAGACCATCTTGTCAGGTAAATATTATATGTGCAATTATACATTACCTCTCTTTGTTCTTTATCTCACATTAGCTTTAAGTTTAACAAAGTCCTTGCCTTTTAAAAAGAACTGTACACAGGAAGTCATTGTGTAAGACAGGAAAAAGTTAAGATGCTTTGGAATCCAGGGTAAGGGGAGCAGAGGACCTCATCCAAAGATGGAGCCTGGGGGACCTTGAAGCATCTCCAAGGGTTCAGTAGTACTGTACGTAAGGCAGTAATCCATGTTCTGGATTTTATTTTAAAGAACCATATTAAATTAATGGCAGGGCCAGACTTAGAACCCAAGGCATTTTCTCTCAGCACAGTCCCTTACTCCCACCCCAACATGGCACATTCAGGCCATGACTGAGCTGGGAATGTGTCCAAGTGTAAGAGCTATCTACATAAGGTAATTATTTTTGCATAAGAAATCAAATTGTACTACTTGATGCCTGGTGTCAAATCACTGGCAAAAGTATCCCTGGAGCTGAAATTATTCTGCATAGCTTACTATGTATGGACATAAGAAGAGATACCATCCTGCTCTTGTCCATCACTGGAGCTGGAGATAGGTAGGGATGGATGCTGCAGGTCATCCTTCTAGACACTTCTGGTGTTTACCTAGCCTGTGTTCCTTGCTTTAAAGACCCTTTTGTCTGTTTTCCAAACTGACAGCCAGTTTATCTGCCTCAATGATCCATGCAAATGAAATAATGTGGAAAAAAAGTTTTAATAGGTTCCTCTTCAGGGGACATATTTTCCAATTATCCCTAATTTAGCTGAGTATATTAATGATCAGAAACCCAGTCACTATGGAAGGAATTGGGAGTGATACTTTTCAAAAAGCATTTGTTATTTTCTTTCTTGGAGGAAATGATTGGTACTCTATTTTAAACAGACGTTTAACCATAGAATAGTTTTAGATGGACACACGGATATTAAGGTACCACAATGGCTGCCCTGTGCCTTGTACCCAGTTCACCTATTGTTACATAAGGGTGGTGCTCCCATCCCTGTAGAATTATATCAGTGTCTTACCCTGAACCCAGTCCCCCATTGTTATACTAGTGCGGTACACTTGTAGATATACCTTGTACCCCTCCTTCAGTATTTCATCAGGGTGGTACCTTGAACCCAGTGCCCCCATTATTAGACCAGTGTGGTAGAATGTTTGCAGTCCCTCACTGTTCCATCAGCATGATTCCCAGTCCTTAGTGCCCTAGTATTACATCAGTGCAAAACACTACTAGATACATCTATTAATGTGAAAACAAGTAATGCTTATCTAAAATCTATTCTTTATTCACATTCCCTTAGTCTTATAGTATGTTATTTGTGTTTCAGAATAAGGTAAAAGTACTTCATTTTACTCCTAAAAAGTGCAATAATTAATGTAATTCAAGGATTTCATCTAGAATTACAGTTCAGTTAGTCATGATCTTTTCTTAGGTTTATAATGTGTTTATTTATTTATTTGAGAGCGACAGAGAGAAAGGGGCAGACAGAGAGAGAGAGAAAAAAGAGTGAGTCAGAGAGAGAGAAAGAGAAAGGGAAAGAGGAGAAAGAGAGAGAGAAAGAGAAAAAGAGAGTGAGATTGGGTGTGCTAGAGCCTCCTGTCACTACAAATGAACTCCAGAAGCTTGCACCACTTTGTGCATCTAGCTCTACACGAGTACTGGGGAATTGAACCCAGGCTGTCACACATTGCAAAGAAATGCTATTAACTAATGAGCCATCTTTCAAGCCTCTGTAATGTGTTTCAATCTTATCAATATATTCTGAACTGCTAGGAATCTCAGCATGGTATGTAATGATGGTGGTATTTTGATGAGCATGTCAGAAACGATGATATTTCATGGCTGCTGCTGATCACTCACAGAACCAATTCCTTATAATCTCCCTTTCTCCTTTGCTCCCACCTCCCCTTCCTCCTTCTGTCCCTTCTTCCTTTTTCCCTTCTCTTTCTTTCTATGTCAACTTTCCTGGGTTATGGGAATCCAGACATCTGGACCAACATTATTTGGGGGATCCTGAGAGAATGCTTTGGGTGTGAAGAACTTTTCATCAGACAGCCTTCTCCTAGAGAGAACAGACCTCTCCAGTCCACTGAAGCCCTAAAGTTAGAGAGCAACCAATCACCTATAGTTAAGGATGGAAGATTTTTCATATCATAAATGTTTTGAGATATATCTTTCCACTTACACATGCAGAATTTACTTAAGATAAAGTCTTAGAATTGGATAGCTAGATGAAAATACACACACAGGTCTTGGATTTGGGGGACACATTAAAGTAGAGTGAATCAAAGAGACGGATTATGAGCACATGGATGAATTTAGAACTTCTTCCACATGGGCAAGCAAGCAACTTAGCCACTATAAATATTGTGTAAATTTAAAGACAGCATAACCATAACCATAATAACAGACCAGTGTCAGAATTGGGAAAGTTAATAGTGAATTGATGTATGTATATTAACATTGTATAAATTCAATGTAAAAGTGAGAATGAGAGAGTGTTAAGAAGGAGGGCAAGAAGGAAGAGAAAGAGGAAAAGAGAAACGCAGAGAGATTTTATCATAAAGGATTGGCTCTTGTGGTTACAGAGATCAACAAGCTCCTTCAGTTAGCCAGCTGGAGACCCAGGAGAGGTACTGGTATAGTTTAAGCCCAAGTCTGAAGGCCTGATGACCAGGAGAGTCATTGCTATAAATTCTGGTAGAAAACCCAGAACAGAGCTGGGTACATGGCTCAGTGGTTAAAGGCACTTGCTTGCAAAGCCTGATGGTCTGGGTTTGAGTGAAAATACACAAAGTGGTGTATGTGTCTGGGATTGGTCTAGTGTGGCAACAGGCTTTGGCATGCCTGTATTCATTCTCATTCTCTCTCTCTCTGTCTCTCTCTGTCATTCTCTCTCTTTTTCTCTCTCTCATACACAAATAAATAAAAACATTTTAAAAAACCCAAAGACTAAATAAGAGCTTATATTTCCATTTAAGTCCCAAGGCTGAGGTCTTGAATGAAAGAAAGCACGTTGACAGGAAGAACTGACTCTCACTGGGCTGTTGGATTCTATCTAGGACTTCACAGCTATTGATGTGGGAGGGCAGTGTGCTTTGTTTAATCTTCTGACTAAAGCGTTCATCTCACTCAGACACCCACAGATACACTGTGAATGGTGTTGGGCAAATGTCTGGGATTCTGTAGCCCAGGAAAGTTGTCAGAGAAAGTCAACCATGTGGATATGAACATGCCTGGCATTTAAGAAGCACCTGAACAAGCGCTCTAGTGTCTTGGAGACACTTAAGTGTGGGGACGCATTATATGCCAAGACTTACTACATGGCTGATAAAGAATGCTCCCTTTCTTTGCTTAGAGCTTGTGTCTCTTGTATAGAAAACTTGAATGAACTAACATGCGTGGCCCCAGTCATAGGGATCCGACTTGCACTGGATTTGAAAGTACTGTGATTCTTGCAGTCGGATGCCTTTCTACTTGGATACATTCACAGCACTTCTCTGTTCTTTGGGTCCTACACTGTGCAACTTCCTTAACTAGAGATCGCCCATGTGGGAAGTGTCAGGCATAGATTCTGCTTTTTTTCATACAATATATCTTTATTATCCGTATTTACATACACTGAATGAGCAAATAATGTAATGGTGTCCCCAGCCCCCCAATTTCCCTCTTCCCTGTCCCCAATCAGCTGGGTATCCTCCTCTGTGTGCAGTCTGGATCAGTCCATGGGGTAGGGGATTATGGATAGTCTAGGCGTCAACCCGGTTCCACCCCCTATGTATGTTGTTACTGAGGGGGGCCATGTCTCTGGATATTCTCCCCCATCAAGGCTCTCACAATCTTTCCGTCCCCTCTTCCGCTCAGTTCCCTGAGTCATAGTGGGTGAGTATTCAGGCTGCTTTGTTGTTGAGGTCTTAGGGGGTCTCTGTACTTCTACTTTGGGTTGTGTTGAAAATCATTGGTGTCTGTCTCACTGGCTTGTCCTTGGTTGGATTCTGCTTTGTTCTGTGGCCTTGAATTGATGTAAGTGCTTAGTTCCCTGTAAGTTAGAAAGTGGTCATTCGAGCCTTTGTATACCCCCATGTGTTCTATACAAATACACAGACACTCTTCCAATTTGCCCTCATTACTCAGTTAATCCCCACTTAGGGCTTCTGGTGAAAAGAGTCAGTGTAGTTGAAGTTCACCTTGTCCTAGGGAAGAACTGAGGGGCAAGGTCTAGGACAGCACTGTTTCCAGCTTCCATTCTGGGAAGTGGTTCATGCCCACAGCTTGCTCCAAAGATCGTCTCCTTGTTTCTGAAGTTTGTCGTTCCTTGTGTGATTTCAAGAACCAACATCCCTTTGTTTTACAGGAGCTGAGCTGAGTCTCTTCAAGTTCAAGATTATTCTCCCACATCTGCTTTCCCACTACAATTGAGACTTCTCTCTCTTGCACTGGCCATGAGACCAAGGAAGCTAGTTTGAGATAATGAATTCACTGGGGACCTCAGCCTTCTCTTTGACCCAACTCTAAACACCCAGGTAGCCATGTGGTGCCATTAATAGTTCCCACGTGCTAAGGGACTGTGGTCTTCCTCTTTGTGCCAGTCAGTTTGGCTTGTCTCTCAGGTTCAAGCTGTTCAAGAACCTCTTGGTTGGAATCCATCCTCAGCCTCCTGGCTTAAAGTGTGAGGGCATGAGAAGTGCCCATGACCCTGATCAGAGGAAGCTGTATTTTCTTGCTAATTAGATGATGCATCATCACCTTCTCGCCCCAAAATTACTGTCACCACTGCCTCTTCCCTATGTGTTCTCAGTGGCCATGTGGCAACTGTCTCAGAGATGACATAAACTCTGGGAGGCTTCTGTCTAATGAGCACTCTCTGCTGAGATCCACAGATAATGTTCTCCAGCACACACAGGAAGCACACCAGCACCAGGACTTGTTCTAAAATTATGGGTTTAGACTCAGCAACCACTCCAGTCTCCTCCACCCTGATCTAGGCTGCAGCAGCTATACCTCTCCTAAGTAAATCAATTTTTTTAATTAATTTTTTTAATTTTCTTTTTCACATTAGTTTTAAATTTATGGCTTTATATAGTGTTTAAAAAGTTTACAAAACAACTAAATGGAGAAAAAATGGTTCTTTTCACAAAAAGGATGCCAATACACTTAGCTATCCATGTGCAAAATAATGAAGGCTAACCTTTAATTTCATAGCATAAAATGTATTTTTATGTAGTTTTTGTACTCTGGAACACAAAAGTTGAACAAAAATGGATAGTAGGCTTAAATGTAAGAAAGGCTACAGAACTCTTAGAAGAAAATAGAAATAAAACTTCACGACTTTAGACTAGGCATGATTTTTAAGCTTTGATTCCAAAATATTATAAAACTAATAGAAGCACATGACAGAAATATACATATACATATATATACATATATATTAATATGCAAATAAGACTTTATCAAAATTAAAATGTCCATGCTCAAAACATAATATTAACAAAATAAAATAGTGTTCCACAAAATACTATGCAATATTTTCAGGTTACATAATTTGAAAAAGGTACTTATATCCAAAATATGCTAATAACTCTTACATCGCAACAACAAAACACCGAATAGCCCAATATTATATACTGAATTGGATCCTTAAAGATTTAGATTGCCTAAGCTCCAGTACCTATGAATGGGACCTTATTTGTAAGTAAGCAGGCTCTTTTCGGATTCAGTTAAGATAAGGCCACACACAATCGGGGTGGATCTATTCCCAATAGTCTGCTATTTTAAACAAGGCTATGGAACAGCAGAATCTCAACGTGAAGTGAAGGATGCCAAGGACTGCTGTGACCACAGAACTGAGGAGAGGGGAGAGGAAGGAGGGGGCTCTAGAATGTTCTGAGGGAGTCTGGTCCTGCCAACAACCTGAGCTTGTATTTCCAGAACTGTGAGAAAACATATTTCTGCTGAGTTCAGTCATTGTTTGAGGTGATTTTCTTTAACAGCCCTGGAAACGCAATGCACATGCTGACCATGGGGGAATGGGCTCAGTTCTCACAAATAAATAGAAACACTTTGGAATTGGATAGTAATGAAGAACTCTGAAGGACAGTTTAGTAAATGTCTTGACGGACAGTTGGAAGAAATATGAATTAAAAGTGATCCAGGTCAAGGCTCAGAAAGAACAGAGCAGCATGAGATGCCCAGCTGTCAGAAAGCTGGAAGGAGCTATCCTGCATTCATCCTTTTGGGAGGGAGAAGTCATCAACATTAGTAAACAGCAATGGACCTTACAAGCCTTAGGATTGGCTAGCCTGGTCAAATGTGTGAACGGGTGCAATAGTGGCATGTCTGTTGTGGGGGAAACCAACCACTCCCTAATTAGACTGGGGATCCCCTTCATGGGAAGGAAGACATGCCTGGTACTGAAGACCTAGTCAAAAGCCTATAGCTGGGGAGGTCATGAGCCTTAGTGAACACCTGCTGTTGTCTGGCTAAATGCACATATTATGTCCACCGAACTGTCTGTAAGCACTTTTTAAAAATGCTTATACCCATATATTAATACTACTCACTCTTTTGGCTAGAGAAGCCTCTTTTCAGATGGGGTGACCACTGGGGTGGGTGACTCAAAAGTCATCATAGTGCTAAGAAGAGGTGACAGTGGAGTATTCAACACAGAGACCTCTCTCTCTCTCTCTCTCTCTCTCTCTCTCTCTCTCTCTCTCTCTCCTCAGGGTCTATTGTGGAAGAGGTGGCAGGAAGAATCTAAGAGTCAAAGGAAGGGTAGGACTACTTACAATGCAATCTTCCAGACACAAAATGGCCTTGATATTCATGACCTCCCAGTGTCTGAAACTACCCACAAAAAAACCTTCATGACAGGAAGAGAAGAGGGTGACATGAAAATAAAAAAGAGACTAATTGGAAGGGGAAGGGGAATAGATGGAGGGTAGATTTGAGAGAGGCTATGGGAGAGGAGGGAGGAAATGATCATACTTCTATTGTCTATATATATGGAAGCTGTCAAAAAAAAAGTTATTTTTTAAAGGTGGCCCAGGCGAAGGCTAAGGAAGAACTGAGCAGCAGACAGTATAGAGATGGCATCCATTGTCTTAAGAAGACAAACTGGGAAGAAACTTGAACAGTGAAAATGAGCCTAGGGGCTAGAGAGGTAGCTCAGCAGTTCAAGTCTTGCCTAAAAAGCTTAAGAACTGGGGCTCAATCCCCCAGTACCCATGTAATGACAGATGCACAAGGTGGTACCTGTGACTGGAGTTCATTTGCAAGGGCTAAAGGACATGACATGCTCCCTTCTCTCTCTCTCTCTCTCTTCCTCTCTCTTTCTCAAATAAATAAATATTTATTTATTTATTTATTTGTAAGCAGAGAGATATAGAGAGATAGAGAGAACGGGTACACTAGGTCCTCTAGCCACTGCAAACCAACTCCAGATGCATTCACCACTTTGTGCATATGGCTTTATGTGGGTACTGGGGAATTGAACTCAGGGCATTAAGTTTTTCAGGCAAGTGCTATAAGCATAGAGAAATCTCTCCAGCTCAAATAAAATATTTTTTAAAGGTGAGCCTAATGAGCATCAGTCTTCACCTTCTACTTTGAGACAGAGTCTCTTGTTTCACCCAACTAGCTGGCCCACCAGCTTCTCATGCTCATTCATCTCTGCCTCCCATCTTGCTACAGGATTACTGGGATTATTATTCCTCCACATCTGGCTTTGATTTAGGATTACAGATATATTTCACCACATCTGGCTTTGATGTGGGAGTACAGATGTATTCCACCATATTTGGCTTTGATGTGGGATTACAGGTGTATTCCACCACATCTGGCTTGATGTGGTATTACAGATGTATTCCACCACATCTGGCTTTAATTTAGGATTACAGATGTATTCCACCATATCTGGCTTTGATGTGGGATTACAGGTGCATCTACCACATCTGGCTTTGATGTGATTTCTGGGGACCCAAACTCTGATTGTCATGTTTGCACAGCAAATGCCTTACCACTGAGCCATCCCCCACCTTAATGAATGTGTTTAGCGAATTTGAAGATAAAAGGCAATATAAATCTATTATATTTTAAATATTAGAAATAAATAATATTAAAGTTAAATTGATAAATAATAATAACATTATAAATATGTAATACTTGGGTTAATTTATGAAAAAATATATATATGATGTCTAAAACTGAAAATGCCACTGAAATAATTTCAAATGACCAAAATATACTGACGACTCAACATTTAGTCATAAGCTCTCCTTAATTGATGCTTTTTGTTTTGTTTTGTTTTGTTTTTTCGAGGTAGAGTCTCACTCTAGCCCAGGCTGACCTGGAATTCACTATGTAGTCTCAGGGTGGCCTTGAACTCATGGTGATCTTCCTACCTCTGCCTCCCCCCCCCCCAGTGCTGGGATTAAAGGCATGCGCCACCACGCCTGGCTCACAACTAAATTTTTTAGCTAACCCTTAACTTGACTTTTATTTATTTATTTATTTATTTATTTATTTATTTATTTATTTATTTTATTTTTTGGTTTTCCGAGATAGGGTCTCGCTCTAGTCCAGGCTGACCTGGAATTCACTATGTAGTCTCAGGGTGGCCTTGAACTCATGGTGATCCTCCTACCTCTGCCTCCCGAGTGCCCAGCTCTTAATTGATGATTGAACTCAACAGAATCTCAATAAAAATCCAAGCAAACTTTTTGTTGTAGGAATTGATAAGCTGAAAATACACAGAAGCTATAGTAGCTAAAACTGCTTTTAAAGAGAACATGATAGAGGACTCAGTGGGCATTGTCCCAGGGTTTATTATAAAGCTAGTGAAATGCTAATATGTACTATTAAATTTAAGTAGATAGACCAGTGGAACATTAAGAGGCACTAACAGTAGAACCACATAGTCAATGTAACAAACAGGCAAAGACAATTTAATGGAGAAAAGACTTTGAAATAAACAGGGCTTGAACAACTAGATATCCATGTAGAATATATATATGTAAATGTATTAAGCTAAAATGCATTATAAGTACAAAGGTGAAATCTAAAACCACAGCATGAAAAATCTTTGTTATCTTGGTAAAACAACATTTTATTTCCACTACTTAAAAGCACAAAGCACAAACCAAAGAAACTCTTTTTTTTTTGGTTTTCGAGGTAGGGTCTCACTCTATCCCAGGCTGACCTGGAATTCACTCTGTTGTCTCAGGGTGACCTTGAACTCATGGTGATCCTCCTACCTCTGCTTCCCGAGTGCTGGGATTAAAGGCGTGCGCCACCACGCCCGGCTCAGAAACTTTTGATAATCATTAATTAGTTCATCATACTTAAAATCTTCTCAGAAAAGATAATGTAAAGTGCATGAAAAGGCAAGGCACGGACTTTTGCCAAGCACTTAGCTAAAAATAATTTGTATAGCATACATAATTTTACAACTCAATAATAATGAAGGAAGTGTATATGATACTTGACCAAAGGACTCTGCATAGGAAAATAAGCCCATATAAAAGATGCTCAACGTTATTTAACTCTAGAGAAACTCAAAGTCAGACCATGATGAGACAGGTATAGATATACACACATAGCAGAATGTAAAACATGAAAAAAATGACAAATTTGCTGGATGAGGAATTCCTATAATTCTCACAACTGGAAATGGGAAAGAATTTAGTAATGGAAAATAGGTTGGCAACGTCTGGTGAAGCTACACATAACTAGCTTAGACCAAAATCAGCTCTATGGCTTGCAATTATTTGATCTTAGGTGAGTAAGCAGCCAGTATATGTATGTTTTCAATATCATCGATAAAATCCTCCATACTAGTCCTTCAGTTCTCACAGGCTATTTGATCCAACTCGCCTTGGTACAGAGAGGGAGAAATGAAGATGGTCACTGTCATTCAGAAAGTAGTTGATTTGGGAACAGGACAGTCACTGGGTCACCATCGCTTGAAAGATAAAATCCCCACCTTCTCTTTCCTCTGAGGGTGACTGATATCCTTTATAGTCGTCCACACACCATTCCCTTTCTAGTATCAAAAAGGCTTCTTAGCCTGGAGGGTATTTCCTCCTGTAGAGGGTTCCACTTCAAGGCTCACTTATGAGAAAGCATTGCAGGGCAGAAGTGAATTATTGTTATTATTGTTTTAAGATATGTCACCAGTATAATGCCACACTATATGTGCATGTGTGTATGTGTGCGTGTCCTTGTGTGTGTGCATATGTGTGTGTATGACACAGTGATGCTAAAAGAACTCACTGTCTCTCCATTTCGCTTACAAGAGTAGGCTGAAGTCAGGTGTCATGAGGAAGAAGAGGGAGGGGACAGGGAGCAGGAAGTCAGTTTAAAATGTCCCATAAGGGATTTGTGGTCCACAGGGTCTGGAATGTTCTCTCGGTAAATCGCTCTGTGCCAACACTCTTAAAAAGAAGGTCTACCTCGCAGGTTGCTGTTAAGGAAGAGGTAAAATCTCGTGGGACTTGCAAAATGGAGTTTATGTTGGAATCCTTTTCTATATTTTTTCTCTTGTGCCCAGCATGGTGCTGGGGCTGCAAAGTGGCAGATGGGTCTGGGAAGGGAGGTTGGGTGGATGACGACAGGGAAATACTGTAACAAAACTGAGACTATTTAGGAGTCTGTGTATCCCCTGATTTCTAAGGCAGTTGACTCAGTGTGGAGATGGAAGGCCTTCTGTAGTTAAAAACCCAAGCTGTGGTATAAAGATACAGTGAGTGATAAAGGCTAGCTATCCATAACAGAGACACACATAGGTCATCCAGGTATTCAATATTAATTAATACCATGCTACCCATGAATTTTAAAAGGGGAGTAATATAAAGTCGAAAGAGTGTGTGGATCAGGAAGCCTGAAGCGGATGTGGAGACTAAGAAATGTAGAATAAGACTTAAAGAAGATGAAAACAAAAGAGTTAATGGTAGGAATGATAAAGTCGATAATCAATTGCTAACTTGATAACAGAGACCAAGCTTACAGGACATTATCTAACACATTTCAGTGGACAATAGATTTCTTCTGGTAAGGCAAGAACAAAAAATTGTTCATTTAAACAAATGTAGAAGAGAGAGCTGATAGTCTAAGACCTATAGGCAAAGAAAGACCAGTTTTCTGCTTTTCTCCAAAAATTAAATAGGCCAAGTAAGGTAGAGAAGGAAGTGAGTACCAAGCTACTTTAAAAAAAAATAACATAAAATAAGCAAAACAGCTCCTGAACTCAGGTATGAGAGATCTGGAAAACTTAACTGTTTCTAGAAGCTTCTGACAAAGTGCTCAGTAAAAACAGTCATGAGGTGGTTCCAGTGAAGGCAGTGAAGGAAGGAGAGCTGGTGGAGTCCAGTTAATGGGGTGATTGCTTGATGATATCCCAGCCTTTCTACACATCTACCTCCTGGTCTTAAACCACAGGACTGTGCCCCAGGGGGAGGGGGACAGGACTGGTTCTTTGTTTCCTTGAATTAAAAGCTTCCCCCCCCTTAATACTCTTATACTTAATACATTTTACCATTGTTACATCACTGGAAGCCTGATGGTGGGGTCAGGAACTGAGGAACTAAACATCCCTGAAAACTTACACGGAAAAGCACGTTGCTAGAACTTACCAATTCCTTCTGCCAGGTAATACTCAGAAGGAAATATGTCACTTGAATGAACAGATGGGAATTATTTCACATAAAATAGGGCTTAACGGTTAAGCTAGTTGAAAGCCACTAAATTTGGGGACATACATTAATGATAATTTAAAAGGAAATATGAAGTAAATCAATATCAACAAAAAAATCATGTATTTATAACAAGAGAGAAAATTGGCCAAAATTGAAAGGAACATTGAAAAAGTACCATCTTCACATTTTTTTTACTCATGTTATGTGGATAAATTATCTGCCAAAGTGATGACTTTTGAGGAACAAAAGATTCAGTTGTGTGTCACATTTGCTTGTAAATGGATTTACTAGGATGAAAAGTATCCAGAAGAGGTGGTCACCCCAGCGACTGCTGTCAAGGGACAGGTTTACAATGACTCATAAAGTTGCCTCTCTGTTCTGCCTACTCTTTCACCGCCAGCCTCGGATCTAGCCTTTCCTTATTTCAATTTTCTCAAAAGAAGCAACCCTATGTTGTCATTGGCGTAGTATTTTAGAATTGTGGCAGAAAGTGCCCCTGCTCTCTGCTTCCACAGGCTGTGGCTGTTTTCCAAAATTTTCATATTTTTCTAATGATGGATGAATGTGTATCTTCACATTCACACATTCTTCTCACATTTTTAAATGACCTTTTGATCTTGATTGAATTGTCCTTTGCACGTGAGACAATTCTATAGAAAACCTCGACAGATAAGTCTCTCCCTTGTTGAGCCATTATTTCTAGTTAGTTAAAATTATTCATACATATACACAGAATTTATTTTGTGTTATCAGTGGTCTTGCTTTAGAGCTTTAGCAAGTAGAGATAAGATGACTACATTTGTATATGTGCATTCATGGTAAGAAGTGTGAAACATTTTTGAAGTATCACTTTCAAACTTTACAATTTTCCTTCACATAGAGGACAGATTTTAATAGTTGTTAGGCTATGCTAATTTAGAGTCTATAATTTATGGAGTATTGAATTCTCCATTGTTGTCATTCAACAAATGTTAATTCACACCTATGAAGTGTGTTAGATTTTGGTACTACAAATGAGAACAAGACAAACACAAACCCTGATCTTTAGGAATTCCTTACATAGAGAAGTAATTGGACCAATAAATAGCCAGTGGCCACAGACTGTGGACAGTATTATGATAGAAGAAGTAGTTGTCATACAGACAGAGGGTGATCTATCCAAATGTGCAAGGATTGGGGATCCTAAGATAGACATGAAGCCCCCAGGATGAACAAGAATTATTTGAAGTGGGGCAGAGAGAGGAATCCAGCAAACATCTCTGGCACTGGGAATGCCAGAGGCCAGAAGCACTCAGAGCATCCTGGTGAGGTACTCAGGAGTGGGGAGCAGGAGATGGGCAATGGGAATGTTGAGAGCAGCGGGCAAGCACAGCTCTGACCAGCAGGACCTCATAAGAACCATGCAAGGCAACATCAGAGACACCCAGAACTGAGGTGATGGTAATAGAGGCTGGAGAGATGGCTTAGCCCTTAAGACCTTTGCCTGCAAAGCAGAAGGACCTGGAATTCATTTGCAGTGGCTGGAGGCCTTAGTGTGCCCATTCACTCTCTCCTTCCTCTTCTTTCTCTCTCTCTCTTAAATAAATAAAATATTAAAATATTTTTAAAAGAATTATTGGTAAGATCATTAACTTGGGTAGCTTTCTTTCAGATGCCAAGGGAGTGAAGAATGTGGAGTGAGCATCCGCTCAGAAAGGCATGCAGAGATAAGTCAAATACAGAAGTATTTAAATATCTTTTCTAACACAAGGGTCCCCTCAAATTAAGCCCGATTCATTCATCAAACACTAACTTTTTTGGGTTGGAGAGATGGCTCAACGTTTAAGGCACTTGGCTCCAGTGCCTGAGGCCTCTGGTTCAATTCCCCAGTACCCACATAAGCCAGACCCACAAGGTGACCCTGGTGTGCTCTCTCTCTCTCTCTCTCTCTCTCTCTCTCTCTCTCTCTCTCTCTCTCTCTCTGTATCTCTCTGCTTGAAATGAATAAATAAAATATTTTTTAAAAACCACTAACTTTTGTTTTATACAAATACATCATACCTGATCTGTAAACTCAAAACACTTAAAATCTACGAGTTTTGATTGACACAAGGGGCTAACTGTCTCTGATTTTCTATCACAACATGAGTACACTGAAAATACTGTGTGGACCGTCCTTCTGATCCCATGAAACAAAAGCCACTGAACTTTGTGTCTGGACTTCGGTCCCGCCCCCAAGGTAGCTGGTTATGTGTATGCAAATGTTCCAAATCTGAAAAAAAAAAAACTAGTAAAAAAAAAGCTTTTCAAATCAAAAACACTTCTGATCCTCAAAAACCCTGGATATGAGCTATTCAAACTGAATAGCAAAATTCTCTGATTTCAATTGATGGTTTTCCATGCAGAGCAATGCTGTAAGGACTCAAGATGCACGGTTGCCCCTGGGAATTTTTGGAAATGCCATTTGAACTATGGTTCTTGGTTTCTTTGCTTGGAACCTGTGACACTTTAACATACAGAGGAAGGGACAGGAAAGTCAACGATGATGTCCTGGGCAAACATTTTAAGAAAATGATGCCGTAGAAAGAGGTGTGTGCCTCTGTGTGTGTGTGTGTGTGTGTGTGTGTGTGTGTGTGTGTGTGTGTGTGTGTGTGTGATTGTCGGAGATTGGACCCGGGGCTGTATACTCATATATGCTAAGCACATGCTGGACCACTCTTCCTGGCTCCAGAAAGAGCTTTCGGATTTCCATAATGACTAATAAACAAAATGCCTTTTATGCTTTCAAATGCTAAATGAACATTGTCTGTTCAAGAGGTTCTCCAAGCGGCCGTTCCCTAAAGTGAATTTCAAGGACTGTGGCATGAGCTTGTCCTCATACAGGTCCATCAATATTTGCTGTTTCCCAGAAGCCAGACAAGTGCATTTAAAATGAGAGGAAATCCCATCTCCAATGATCCTTCTCTCAATACAAAAAAAAAAAAAAAAAAACCTTCTATTTTCCAAAAAGAAAACTTTAGCTTTTTAATTGATTTTCATGATTACTAATTTATCACCTAAAGGTCATTATGAGAAAACTGAAAATAGAATTGGTGAGAGGAAAAAATCACTACCCTGAAGTGGTATTCTGGGAAATGAAGCTTTTTTTTTTTTTTTTTGAGGGAAGAACATTCTGGAAATCAGCAGCCAAATGGACCAGGTGAAGGTCTCAGAACACATGTATCTTCTTTCTTCCAGGTTTCCCTAGACCTTTCCATCTGGAACAAGAATCGGAATATCCTTCTGACCATTTGGAAGATGCTATTTGCTATGTTTTAATTCACAGCATGTATTCAAAGGCCCCAGAGTTTCTCTCCTATATCATATACAGGGGAAACAGCAACATTAGACATTTTGCTTGTTAATATATAAGGTACCCTCTCTTGGTATTAGATTTACACATATGTTAAGGAAATGATTGCACCACGTATTTGCCCAATAATCGAATTATTTATGACCACAGAAAGGCATTTTAAGTGTGCTTGATTCACTTTCATATTCTATCTACGTACTTAGCTTGACGCTTGTGTAGTGTTTGTATAGCAAGTCAGGAATCCTATGGAAGGATAATGGAGACAGACACTGAGGATACCCAAAATAGTCCAAAGCAGAAACCTGAGACTCTGAAGACCTCGACAGCAAAGTAGACTTAAAACTCACCCACCACGACTCAGGGAACTTTGCAGAAGAGGGGATGGAAAGATTGTAAGAGTCATGGTGGGGGAGAATATCCAGAGACATTGCCCCCCTCAACAACTACACACACACACACACACACACACACACACACACACACACACACACAGAGAGAGAAACTGGCTACTGCTTGTACATTTCAGAACCCCCATCCCATGGACCGTTCCAGCAATCCCACTGACAAGGACACTCAGCAAGTAGGGAGCAGGGGGGAGAAAAATGGAGGTACCATCACAGACTTGCTCATACAGTGTTTTTAATTATTAATAATAAATAAGTTTTTAAAAATTAAAAAGAAAAGATGCCGTGGCAAGCCCTCCAGAGCAACAGTGACTTGCATTGTGCTGACTAAATCTGCTGATAATCCTGACTGAAAATTCCATTTTTCTCTTTGAAAAACTACCTGGCTCCCCAGGTCCATTGGGCTTTGAAATCGTCATCTGGTATTCTTTTTTTTTTTTTTCCCCAAGTGACTAATTGACAACACACTCAGGGAGACAGGTGGCTTCCTAATCCCAGCTCAATTTCCATCCATATAATGACATGTGATGACAGCTGCTCCCCAGCACAAATAAACGAGGCCCTCTTCTCCACACGGCCTTGGAGCAAACATGGTGAGGCTCCGAACTCCAAGGAATCAATGCTGTTGTGGGGAACTCTTCAGAAGGTAAACACAGTATCCTTTCCTTCAGGATGTCACCACTGAAAGGTTGGTAAAATAATTGTTAGAGGAATAGGGTGGGAAATGATTTCTTGAAGGTAAAGAACTTGTAAAGACCAAGTATCCAAACATGACTTAATCTATAAGATGTTTCCCAAAAGTTTTCCTGAGAATGAAATTTGGCTCTGGGCATGGAATTTGTCTGCCATCACCATCCCCAAGGAGATTGTCGCTTGAAACCACAGAGGTGTTGGACAGAGTTTTTGTGTCACCTCTTTATTTATTTTAAATATTTTATTTATTTATGAGAGAGAGAGAAAGAGAGAGAGAGAGAGAGAATGGGCAAGCCATTCCAGATACAGGATCCACCTTCTGCATCTGGCTTTATGTAGGTACTGGGGAATCAAACCCAGGTCATTAGGCTTTGTAGGCAAGTGCCTTAACCACCGAGCCATCGCTCCACCCTTTTGGATTTGTGACAAAGTTGGAAAAAGTAATGGGAGTATTGTGTGATCACATGTATGAGCTCACTGCACACGTGTGGCGGTCAAGGTATCTGTCCTCACCTTCCACCTTGTCTGAGGCAGGGCCTCTTGTTTTGTTGTTGGCTGCTGTTCAGGCTAGCTGGTCCATGAGTTTTCAGGATACTCCTGTCTCCAACTCCCTTTTTACTATGAATGCACTGGGATCACAGATGCTCATGCTACAGTCTCTGGCTTTTCTATAGGGCCTGAACTAAGGAACTCACACTTGGGCAGCAAATGTTTCATCCTCTGAGCCATCTCCCCAAGCCCAGAAGCAATTGGAGTCTGTGTGGTCCTATGACTATACCAAGAGATGAAGGTAAGGGGAAAGAGAAAGAGAAAACACAAATTTGGAGAGAGTTTTGTATCCTGGTGACAAATATACACTCACCTCATATACACAGTCCACCTGCCTGGCAAACAGGTGACTTCCAATGGAGGAATCTTTCCTCTCTTTCTCACCGCTCTTGAAGTACTGCTGTTGGTATCATTTGATAGACAAGCAGTTACTGGATTTGCCTAAAACAACATTAGGTAGTAGAGTCAAAGGCATCAAACCCAAAGTCCAAATTTTGCAGTTGACTCACTGTCATTTTGAACAATTCACACACTTCTCCTTGGTTGTGACAAGACAGCATTGTAAGAGGAGTTTCCTAAACCGCCTGACTTCAGAAGCACCTCATGGCATCTTTATAAATATCAACACCTGAGGCCATTTCAGCCTTCTAAATCCATGGCTGGGACTTGAGAATTTAGACCTTAAAATCTTTCCTAAGGCTTCTGATGCAGATCTCCTGATCCCAGAGCCCCTGGAATCCCCCTAGCTTGAGCATTCTGTTAATGTGGCTTTACTACTTACTACGCAGTAGATCATGAATGCTAAAACTTACGTATGCTATCCATTAGCCAAGGAGGAAGGAGCAAGTATGAGATAAACTTACAGAATGGGGTCTTTTGTGTATATGGTGGGTGGTGAGAGACACATTTCCATGTCTGGAGAACCACTATGGGGTGTGGTTTCACTAAAGCACTGTGTTATCTCAGAACAATGACTGAGTCAGGCATGGAAAGACTCTGGTCTGTAAGATGAATGTATTCTTTCTTTAAAGTAATGTATTTACTTATTTAGTTATTTGCAAACAGAGAGAGACAGAAGGCATGCCAGGGCCTCTAGCCACTGCAAAGGAATGCAGGCGCCACTTTATGCATCTGGCTTTATATGGGTCCCAGTGAATCTAACTCAGGTCAGTAGGCTTTGTAAGCAAGGACCTTAACCACTGAGTCACCTCTCCAGCCCAAAGTGAACATTTTCTACGTGTTCAAATCAGATGTGTTTGTGGAATATTGGTATGGCACCTATGTTCTTCACTAGCCAGGATGGAAAAACAAGTCAATCTCTATCTTTAATGCCTCTTTAAAAATTTTTACTTCTTTTATTTATGTATGTGTGTGTGAGAGAGAGAGAGCGAGAGAGACAGAAACAGAGAAAGAAGTTTGGAAGAGAGAAGGGGTGTGCTAGGGCCTCCAGACGCTGCAAATGAACTCCAGACACATGTGCCTCGCAAGTGCCTTAACTGCTGAGCTATCTCTCCAGCACTTTAATGCCTCTTTATTGGCTCACATGAGCATAGAGAAGATAGAACTGCACTTCGGACAAAAGCAAGTAGCCTTATAATCCCATACTTTTGTTTTAAAACATAGACTATAATCTTTAGAATAACAACTCCTCCTTGACAAACTAAAAGTAAAACAGTAACAAAACTCCAAGCCATCAGTCATGGAAAAGACGAACCCCATTCTTTCTTCTAGAGTGCTAAACCTCAGAGAAGATGTACACATTAACTCTGTCTGGGGTGAATAGCTAGGTCTCCTCGGTGACTATGCAGAAAAATAGATAATAATTTGTCCTATTTTAATAAACTGTAGTTTTGAGTTGCACGTGATGTGAATCCCATTGCAACATGTGGTCTTCTGACATGAAAGAGGTTGTTTACTTTCTTACCTCATTTTTATTTTTTCATTTAAACATATCGTCACTTTGATTCTAACCATCTGAGCTTCATGAGGGCAGCGTGTCCTCTGCTTATTTACTGTCCCATGTCCAGGGCCTGGAAGAGGGTCTGGGACAGATTCAGAAAGTCTTTCTGGAATGAATCATTGGCAGTCACCACTAGGACTGCTGTTCCTTGCCATTCTGAGCACAGCCTCATATATATATTCCTGTCCTGGGAATCAAACCCAGGGCCTTGCTCATGCTGCTAGGCAAGAATTCCGCTACTAAGCTACACCCCTAGTCTAGAGAGTCCCATTTGTTACAGACATGGGCTGCGGGTCAAGCCCCAGTGTGTTCCTTGGTGACCTCAATGATAAAAACCTTGGTGGAAATGTGAACACCTCTGCAGCAAAATCACTTGGGTTATTCAGGTACATCTGGGAAAGAGATCTTTAAAGTTGAACTTAATCTCCAAACAACAGGGTGGGAATTCCGACAATCTCTGAGAACACTGGAGATGGGACTATTCTAGAATGGAATTTTGGAGAGTCTCAAACACCTTTCCTTAGACCAGAAAGCTTCTTTGCTGTAAGAGACCGTATTTTCTGAACCCAGAAAAGCTCAACATTAGTTTGGCTTTATACCAGTTTTATAATTTATCAGTTTTATGAAAAATCATTACCTATTATATGAAGGTTAATCATTATAATTGTCTAGCTTCCAATACATTCATCTTCCTTCTCTATTCATTTATTTTCCCCTCAAATTGGATTCTGTTGCCTACTCACTTTGTCATCTTGGAAATTTATTTATCTGCCTTAAATTTTAATTCTCATGTGTAAAAATGGAAATGATAGTAAAACCACTTCAGAGGACTGTAGTGAAGATGAATGAGCTGATTCATGCAAAGCTTTTAGAATGGAATCGTCTGACATACAAGATTTTACAGTTAATTTATTGTTAAAATCATCATCCAATTCAATGTTACACATTATGGAATAGTGAAAATCCTGCACAGTGGTTTAAACCTTCTAGGGATTTTTTTTTTCACTTTCAGATTTATATTTTCTCAAATAAGTTCAAATTTTTCTTTTGTATTTCCTTTCCATTTTAAATTACGAGTCTACTTATCAATTATCAATTCAATAATGTTTGAAAAACTATTAAGCTTTACTAATCCAGCTAGATCATAATTTCAAGTTATAAATCTATAATATTTTCTTGATTACTTTGATTGTATATGAATGTATTCAGCACAGACTATTTATGGGTCATTGTATTATTGGTAATTCATAAATATTATGTAAGAATATTAAATACAATTTCAAAGACTAATTTGGTTTCCAAATGCATCTGGAGTTTGTTTGCAGTGGCAAGAGGCTCTGGCATGCCCATTCTCTGTCTGTCTCTGTCTCTGTCTCTCTCTCCCCTCCTCCCTCTCCCTCTCCCTCTCTGTTTGAAAATAGATAAAATATTTTACAACCTGAAAGAAAATAACCAGGAGGTCAATAACAAGTGTAGCACAGGAAGGTTGTGCTAGATAAAATAGAGACTTTAATGTGTGTTGTTTTTAATAAAAGGAGAAAGGACTGGTCCTGAAGTCTGAGTTTTCCCAGGCTGCACAGGCAGGGCGGGGTGGGAGCACACCTGGGGAGGCTGGGCTGGGCTGAGCCATGCTTCTCTCAGTGGTCCCGGCTGACTGCTGGGGCTCTGGGAGCTTGTCTGTCTGGCTGGCACTGGCTGGCTGGTGCCCTCAGGAGGTGCCAGGGGAGGTTCGCCCCTAGTTACAGCTCTGGAAGCTGCTGCAGCATTCTGCTGATGGCAGTGGTGGCAGCGAACCTGGGCAGCCAGGGAGGCATCCCCATTGGCCTGAAAACCCTCGGAAGTGTTACAGCTCTTGCAAGCATGGCTTCCTGTGTGTTCAGCTCATCTCATCAGAGAGAATAACGGGCAGAGACCCAGGGGGAAGGTGTGGAAAATATTCCCGTTTATTGTAGGAGCCACTGTTGGTTAAATAGAGGTAGAACGGGAGGGAGGGGAAGAAATGGGCAACGGAGATTGGCAGTAACCAGCAACCTGTGAATGCCTGCTTTGCATGTAGATGTGAGCTTGGGCACGTATCAGGTGGTGGGGGCAGAGGAACTGCCACCTTCCAGGCACAGCTGGAGTGCGAACCTGGATTCATGTGGCTTGCTCAGGGAGCCTGGAGTGTCAGGGTTAATGATGGAGCTGGAAAACTCCTACAGGATTATCACCGGGATTTCAAACCTGTTCAAACATCCTTAACCCTTTTCCTCAGTGTCCCATTAGCAATACCAACAAACGTGGATGATAGGAAGAGATGGGACAAAAGTGAACAAATTAAGACCATCAAGGACTCGGCTTTGTTAGTGTGAACGATTTATTGAACATGCAAATAGAGAGGGTAAATTGGTAATTGAGATAGTCAGGTTTAGAATCAAATGGAGAAGCTAGAACAGAGTTCTAGACTCATGAATCACACAGGTTCCCAAGGGACTAGAGAGATCACCTTGAGAGAGTATGTGGAAAAGATTTTCAGGAAACTACAAATTTATTGTCCAAAGGCGGAAGAACCAACAAAAGTATTCCAAAAGAAAGATAAAAAGATAGTGTTGAGGAAACTAAGACAGATGGTAGGAAAAATGTCAAGGATGCGTGGCACCATGTATGTAACATAAAAAAGGAAGGAGGGAAGGAAGGAAGAAAGGAAGGAAGGAAAGGAGGAAGGAAGGAAGGAAAGGAGGAATTAGGGGAGTTACTGAAGCAAGTCCTAGAAAATAAAGGACCGTGTATTCAGAAAGCTTAGGGCAGTGTTGCCATTCAGAGCAGCTGATGTAGGTTCAAACCCATCTCTGCTAACTAAGCAGTCACAGAAGCTGGCATTGCTCCATAGGAGAGGCTGTATTGACAGGGTTAGGATCAGGTCTGTCACAATGTGGGGTGATTATTGAAGCCAACTACATGTGAAAGGACCTGATCCAAAGAAATCATCAGCATGAGCTTACTAAATGAGGAACCAAACTTTGGGAATTCTGCACAAATATATCTGCTGGGGAAATTTTCTGCTTGTCCTTTGGCACCCTTGTCTCACTAATTTTCACAGATTATTTCTTCCAAAATGCCACTTCACCATCTGGGGTGAGGACATGGTCTTCTCTCGTTAGCATAGTAAGAGGGGCTGCAAGCTCATCCAGGGGACAGTCAGGGCTCAGGCCTTATTAGAGATGTGAGCTGTGGTCTTCACTGTTAGCAGGCCTACAGAGCTCAAGGGTCACTTACATGAGAGGCAGGGAGTTTTAAGCTTTATCTTATTATTTCTTTATTATCATAATTAGATACACTTAATGAGCGAATAATATGTTGATGTCTCCAATTCCCTGATTTCCCTCTTCCCTCTCCCCAATTAAGCTTTAACCACTCCCATTCTTCTACTGATTGGCACACTCTTATAATGTCTTTTATTGTATAGAAAAAGTTTTATGAAGAATATAAGCACGGGGATTGATTTTTTTTTTCTGTGTGTGAATGGGACCATCTATATGCATCTGGACACACATATGTGAGGGTGCATGTGGACATCAGAGGTGGACATCAGGTGTTTTCTTCCCATGCTGTCCACTTTCATTCACTGAGGCAGGATCCCTTGCTTTCATGCAGAACTCATTAATTGGTTATTGTTAATTTAGCTGGCCTGCTTGTCATGGGGATCCCTTGATTCCAATGCCTGAGAGCTGGGATTTCAGGCAACCACCAGGCCTACCCAACATTAATAAACATTTATTTATTTAAAATATTTATAAACATTTATTTATTTATTTATTATGGTCTTCCGACCCATGTGAAAAATATCAATCTTCTCCTATACAAAGGACTAAAGTTATGTATCAAGCTACTACAAATCTTCAAAGTTTACAGTTAAATACTTGCAAGAATTGGGGCAAACGCAGGACAATGTCATAGGAAAGCTCTTTCTGGTTGTATGAAATGGAACCATGTTTGACTTGCTTTTTACTTGAGATTTTATCCTAATGCTTTATTCACATTATTAGATAACATTTGGTGGCTTCCACAGAGCCTGCTATGTCACAAAACACTCAATAAATGTAAACACTGAATAAATCCAAGTCCCCTGGCATCGTGAATAAAGAAAGTCTGTCCTTAGAGCAGACTTTGAGACCAGGAATCGTACCCAGCTATACACCATAGTGCTTCACTATTACCATCTGTAAAAAACCCGAATCCAATATTGTATTCATCACACATTACTGGTACAATGTGCAAAGGCTGAAGAGAAGTGAAAGCCATCCTGAAAACCATGTCACCAGAAATGGCCAGCAGCACAAGGTAAGGATTACAAGACAACGGAAATACGGTCTTCAACATTCATTCAAATCCTTTGGAACACAGAAACAACTAAGTTAATGAGATTTCCCTTAGATTGGTTGTTGAATGAGTTGAGGTCACATCAAGGTTAACTATACTAAAGAGTTTGAAGACTTCTTGAGAGTCTTAAATTTAAGGGGTCAGCCTCTCAGGATGCCCATAGATGACACGTAGAGACAGCTAAGTCACAAGCAGTGATTAATACTTAGGAAATCAATGTTTTCTTCTAGATTCTGCTAGTACTTATTGAAGATCCCTAATAAACCAGGCGCTTGACATACACCATTTCTTACCGTTACAACTACATATGAATAATGATTTTAGGTTATATATTGCAGGTAAACAGACAGGCTCAGAGAGACAGAATGTATGGCAGCATATATTACAAACCCAAATCTGAAGACACCAAATTAAGGAGGTTTAATTATATTCATTTATTTATTGAAGCAAAGAGAAACTACAATTTACCATACCATCTGCAAGCTGAAAAATTTATTTTTTTCAACTCCATTTCTAAGAATGCACCATGGAATTGTCTAAAAGTAATTAATTATTTTGACAGGGGGGGGGGAGATCAACCAAAATGAGTATGCATGAAAATGCCATAATGATGTGTGCTACTTTGTATGCTAATTAAAAAATAGGAAAACACAAAACAACATTGGCAATAATGACAACAATCTAATTAATAAATAAATGGTATCACCATCTTCAAGTTTTTAACTTTTTGAACAAGGGATTGAATTTTTTTCTCTTCCAATAGATCCCATAATTTGTGTAGCTTTGTTATTTGGTCTTTTCCTTATCTCTTCATGTCATCATATAATTTCCTAATTCCTCCTCAGAGAACTCAATTCTCTCAATTTCCATCGTTGCTGTCTTAGTCCGGGCCATAAAGGACCTTCACCTGAGTTCATAAAGAGCATTCTGTGATCTCTCATGACCAGTTTTGTTTCTGTCCAGTATAATTTTTGAAGGATACTACTGATTGTTCCTTTTAAAGTTGGAATCTGATTCCATCACTTCACCAATAAATCCAGTCATTAGTTCAGGAAATACCAATGAGGAGATTGTTCTGCATGTCATAATGGTGCTGGAAGAATACTGGTGACCCAAACCAGTCTGAAATCAAGGTAATTTCAAAAGAGAACCTGTTCTAATTTCTTTAGAAGGATTGGCTTGGAATTTGCCATAATAAACAGAAATACATTTCTAGGTAACTCTTTGATTACACCATTCTGATAGACACATGGCTCCTAACACTGGATGGAATGGGAGAGGAGAAGATGGAAGAGAACACTGAACTGAACTCTCCCTGCTGAGCTCATTGGGAGGCTGTGGTTTTCCCAAGTATGCTAACCTCTACAGGATCTGAGCTTACGCAGGTCAAAGTCATTTAACTGTGTGACTCTGGAGGTCTATCTAACTGATGCTTTGCTTTTATTCTGCTCCAAATTCAAAGCTGACTGCTGAAAAAATAGTGCATCATGTAGGTAACCCCAAAGTCCCCATACGTCACTTTTGCATAGAAAGATGCAAGTATCCAGGTAAAATAGTATTTATGCTCATTTAATTTTATTCAGTCCCCAAAGCATTTAGAACCACTTCTCATTTAGTATCTCAATATTTCAGATCTGGTTGGAAATTAATATCTAATGAAACTTTGTTAATCAAGCTTTGGCAGAAGTCTGAGTAAATAGGGGAAGGAAGAGGCACATGGAGATTGGAAGTCATAAAGCCTCCCTCCACTCCCCCTGCTGCCTCCGTGACACACTCAGCGAGCACTGTGCTAACCCTTCGAGACTTGTTTTAACTCAATTTTGCTTTAATGTTATGCCCTTGGCTTTTATTCAAGGTTTATACTAGAAACCACCACATGAAATTCACTTCTGCATTTCCTGTAAAAATGTGGTGAGGGCAATGCCCATGACATCACTCAGTGTGTGCTATTAAGCCCCATATGAGAAAAAGCTTTCAGAATTAAATTTAAGAAACAAAATGAGTCCCTTGTTAAATTGATGTTATGATCATTTTCCAATAATGAACTATGTATTAACCAAGATTTTTTTTTCCTTTTATAGGTGGTAGCATCCTACCCTGATTTGATAATTAAACAAAGGAATGTTCTGGCTCTCACTGCCAGGAAAGTTCTGGAATCCTACAAAGAACCTAAAAGCTGTAAAAGCTGTAGTAGTCAGGTTCCAGGTCTTCAGGGACAGAGAACTCAGGACCCAAGGTTCTCTCTCTCTCTCTCTCTCTCTCTCTCTCTCTCTCTCTCTCTCTCTCTCTCTCTCTTCTCTTCTCTTCTCTCTCTCTTCTCTTCTCTCTCTTTCTCTCCTTTTGGTTTTTAGATTCTTCCTACTGGAGTCAAGGTTGCTTCTCAGAATGTAACCAATGACTCCCTTAATTCATTATTTTTCAAATTAACATCATTTCTGGGGGAAAAAAAGCTACCAACAATGTGTGCGTTTCTATCCCTAGTAAACGTCTGTCGGTCCTAACCCTTGCTGGCCAGGTGCACATCTATGGCTGATCACAGTGTCAAGTGGGCAGAGAGAGGCCCATGAGGAGGGCATGCTGGTTGACAGCCCCAGGCAGAGGAAGGAGAAGAACCTCATCAAAAGAGAAGTGTTAACAGAAGAGCATGAGAAATTACCCAGGGCAGCCATATGCAATAGGTGAGCAGGCTGTTTTCCTGTTTGCTACAAACACAAAGAATTACTATTTAGAGCTCAGTTTAGATCATTTTTACCTTTCATCTTGGTTTTCTACTTTATAGATTATTGTTATACCTACTCTTGTGAACTTTTAAATATCCATTTGAAAAGAAATCAAAGGTATAAGTAATTTTGCCAAAACGTTGTGATTTGTCTAACCAAAAATTGGTTGAGTTACTTTGCTAATTCTTAAGATGCAAATTCACTTCTGCATTCTGTAAGCACATTCTGTAAGCAGAAATAGGTTATTCTTGAACATAAAACTAAGAGGAAAATTGAATGTAGAGTAGTATGTCTATTAGAAAGGGAAGGCGGGATTCATCGAGCTTTGTCCTTGAGGACTGGTTGTTGTAGGTACTGTTGCCCTGTGAGTACCTTGCCTGGTGCTTGTGGCAGAGAACTCCTTAGAAAACCTACTTCTGGATACAGGCTGATCACCATAGCCCTTCAGAACAGAAGACAAAATGTGAGAAGTAAACAAACCAGAAGGGTTTCAAGGAAGACTTTTCTTTAGGGAGTCTATTTTCAGAATTCCCTGAAAGAAAATGTTTGGAGAAGAATGTTCATAAACCCAGAGTCAGTTGATGAAGCCTCTGCACCCTGAAAGAAGAAATCTTCCCTTTCCAGGAGATGATGCTCACCCCCAAGGACGCCCTGTTTCATTGCTTCCATCGGATGACTTTCCTCGCTCTGACCTGCAGCCTGCCTATGGGCAAGAGCTTCTCACCTGTCCTGATCACAGCTGAAACAGACTCAACATTCCAGATTAAAATTAATTAAAACAGGGCTGGAGAGATGGCTCAGCCATTAAGGCATTTGTCTGCAAAGCCTAACAACTGGGTTTGATTCCCCTGTACCCATATAAACCAGATGCACAAAGTGGCACATGCATCTGGAGTTCCTTTGCAGTGGCTAGAGGCCCTGGCTTGCCTATGCTCGCTCTCTCTCTCTCTCTCTCTCTCTCTCTCTCTCTCTCTCTCTCTCTCTCCTCTCTCTCTTTCTCTCTCTGCTTACAAATGAATAAATAAAATGGTTTAAAAAAGAAAAGAATTAATTAAAATAAGTTTTTTTTCCAGAACAGTTTTTAGTGTCTTATAGAAAACTCACACAGTCCCATTGCTCTGTTCCCAAAGCCTCTCTTTGAATAGTCTTCTAACTACAGTGCATTACGGGGAGGGGGACTATCTGACAGGAAGGGTCTATGCAAAAGCAGGCATTCCAGGGGCAGGCTTTCCAGCTCCAGGTTCCTGTCCCTCCTGGAGCCTGTCTTGCCCTCTGTTCCTCTCCATTGTGGGGACGGGGCTCCGTTGCTTCCAAGCTTTGCTTTATAGTTTGGGGTAAGATGTTACCTTAACCATGCCATAATCATCATGATTACTCCCCAAGAATAATGTCCATTCTTTCCGGGAGGTTATTTTCTAGTTGAGAAGGTGAAATTAGAGGTGATATACTGTCAGGAGTGGACCTGGAAAGGAAATGTTGGGGAACAGAGGTGGGGAAGTGGTTGGTTTTATTTCATTATCCAGAGGACTGCATGGTATTCATCTGAGGCCCCCCAACAGCGGAACGTCCAAGGTCACTGTTTTCTTCGCCTGACCTCAACAAGGTGTGGGGCACACACAGGGAGAGACATGGGGTCTCAATGTTTCTTACTGTTTCCATGGAAATGAGCTTGCACTATGCCACAGAAATTTTGTATTCAACACAGCATTCATAAAATGAGACTGTTGGATCCCTACATGGCGAGATTTCTAACTTTCCCTTTCATCTTTTGTTTTACTTTACTTAAAAAAATATGTATGCAAGGCAACACAATTTTAAAACAAAGGACAGAATAGTACCTACACTTTCTCAACATCAAAATTTTATCCTTGGAGGTTTTTTTGTTCCTGTCCATATACACTTATAATAATTGCATAGTGACATGGTGTAATGGATGTAGGTATGTGGATTTTTTTTCAATCTTACAAGCTTTCCCCACGTTTTTCCATCTTAAATATTATTTTAGTGTTGCATATCTGCCATTAAATTGACTTGTGCTTGGGCTGGAGAGGTAGTTTAAGGGTAAGCGTATTTGCCATGCAAGGTCCTGAGTTCAATGCCCAGGACCCATGTAAAAGGTTGAACATGGTCTCACATGCCTATACCTCCAGTCCTGAAGTGGAGCAGAGAAAGGAGAATGCCTGGGACTCACTAATTAATCAGCCTGACCTCAGGGTTCAGAGAGACTCCATCCCAAGGAAACAAAGTAGAGGAGCCACAGACCAGGATAGATGTTCTCCTCTAACCTCTGCACACACACACACACACCTACACACATACCTGTACACGCTATTCACACCTCTCTCTCTC